>JAVXUO010002716.1:0-69691 GCA_033065855.1 Escallonia rubra
ACAGAAATATATGGTGTGTCAGTTTCCTTCTGCTGCAACAGAAGTGTTCCATATTGTCATTTACCAGTTTATGAAACCTCCAGCTGTCCCATGTCTTTTGATTTCTTTCATTAGATTTGATGCTAACAAAATTTACTCATGTATTTGTTTAGAGCAGCTTCCTTCTTGGTAATGTTTTCTTAGAGTTCATTGTCTGATGTCCAGTCTCTTAGCATAAATGAGTTTCTGAAGCCTGCCGATGGGGAAAAATACAATGGCCCCCGTGGCCAGGGACGTGGCCGCAACCCAAGAGGAGCCTATGGAGGAGGCAGTGGAGCCAACAGAGCCAATGGAGGAGGCAACAGAGGCAGCTATATGACGGACGAGCTGCCATCTATCAAAGATGATTCACACTTCCCTTCTTTGGGCGGGAAGTGAGAGTCCTACGTGAGAGCTCCCGTCACTCCGTTTCTGGATATTTATCTCGAGGGGCTCGTCAGTGGAAGGTTGACAGGAAATGGGTTTTCCTGAATTAAAACTTCTGTCTTAAAAATTATGATCCTTTAAGGGTGTAAATCTTAGATGTCTTGTCGGGGCGCTATACCTTCGGCTTTCTTATTGACTTGTGACTTTGTTATGTTACCCTTTGTCATGTTTAGAATACTAGGGTCTACTTGATATCTTGGATTATGTCATTGGGTCAGTTTTGATTTGGAGTTGATTGAAAACATTTTTGGTTCCATTTGCTGAATTAGGTTTCTGGATCTGTCCCCTCTGCCTTGTGGTTTCTCCCTGTTGTAGACTCTTCGTAGATGCGGTGTTATTGCACTCTTGTGATAGAATATAAGAATCTCGTTGTTACTGCATATTGTCTCAATTTTTTGGTCAATTAATACTTAATGTTAAGGGGACATCTATTTTGAGGGTATGTTTCGTACACCTTATTTGTCACAAAAGGTTCATCGAATACAATTTATTGTACTTTTTAGTAACAAATGAGGTATGTGTAAACATAGACCTTTCCTTGTACGTATAAACTAGCATTATCCCGTGCTACACGTTTATTCAATGAACTTCAAATCTTTTAGTATAGAATTGCGTGAAGGTCTACTGGTAATGAGCAACTAAAATCAAAATTTGAAACATAGTTCATTCGGAAACTAAAAGCACCAACCACGACCATAAGTGAGTGTAATGAGCAACTAAAATCAAAATTTCAGACATAGCACATCCGTTTCAAATGTAGGAAATTAAAAGCACCATCCATGACCGAAAGGATGGAAGAGGAGGCCCCTCCTTTATTCCTTCTTCTCTTCTGTTTCCTTTTGTCCTTTGTGTCTTTTGTCTCTCTTCCTAGGCACCCCACCTTAGCCTCCACCCTCTGATCTCCACTTTCACCCTTGGATCGGAAGTCTTTCAACCGCAAAAGTACTCACTCTCACTCGCTGTCCTCAGATCTAAAAGGTTTTTTTAGATCCGTCGCGGTCATCGGACCTCTGATCCGGCCGGTTGGTTTCGGTTGAGATCTCCGATGCCGGTCCGAAATGACGGGATTGTGGTTCGAAGTTGACGGATCTAGCTGAGCGGGATGATGCTTCTCTTTGAGCTGGAGATCATTCAAATCCGGCCTTAGGATCTCTCTCCAGCTCTGTTTGATTCAATGATAACCGCGGCAGTAATGTAAGCTGCCAATTTAAACGGCCCCTAGAACTGACCCGTTGCATCTTTTCCACCTTGTTACCATTCGATATGGATTTTCAAAATCCAACAATGATAATACTTAAATTTTTATGTTTTCCTCGAAAGTCATGTTGACTATGCATGTGCCTTTTTAGCTGTACTTTGTTGTACTCTGTTTCTAGGGCCAAACAATAATTTGTGCTCTTTTAGTTTGTAATTTATTGTCTTAGTAATATAATTTTCGTTCGACAAAAAAAAAAAAAAGCACCATCCATGACTATAAACGAGATTGTACCACCCAGGAAAAACTACAAACAATCGTTGAAAGAAATTGATCAAATAAATTTTTTTAGAAGCATTCATCAAAAAACACTAAATTTATTGAAAATTTTAGTTAATTGACGAGTCACATACACTCCAAGTCTAACACATGAATAGAAATTGCACAAATGTTGGAAGTCTTCAAATACTAGAAATTTGCACAAACGTGTAGAAGTCTCTAAAAAATTGCTCGCTCTTCAAAAGAAATTATTAAGCCGATGTATTCTTAGACAACACATGATATTGATCATTCACTATCTTATAGGACATTCCTCCCGTGTGCAGTAAAATGCTAAGGAAAAAAAATATATATCTGAAAATCCACTCTTAATATATATATATTTTTTTGTTGCACAAAGTCAGTCACTCAATCTAGAAGAAACAAACATCACTATGACATATAAATGAAGAAAACAGATTGAAGTAGTGAAATAAGTAACATATTTTGTCAGATACAAAAAGTAATCATTTGAAACGTTTTTTTCGATTAAATCGTAAAAATGACCAAAACTTTATTTTTTCGCACGCTATTAATCCTCACAATAACTTGTGGGTACCAAAACTTTATGATATGATAACTTGTGAGTACTTCTAAAAGAACCTAAGAGAGAAATGTCACTCGTGAATAGAGATCCAAACCCACCATGAACCCATATTACACCAGCTGCACTACACCAAGCATGCTCACAATTTCAATGGCTTCATAAAGTTTTCCTTGTTGGACGGACAGTGACGATGTTTCAACTTTCAAGTGTAGCGCTTTTGGCAAAATCTTCCGTTTTGCAGCCACACAGAGAGAGAGAGAGAGAGAAACCATGACAGATGTATCATAATCATCTGAGAAGAATCGATCCCTCCTTAGCCTTGCTCGAAACTTTGGTACCCTCAAAACACCAAAACAGTTTCTTCTCCACTTCCTTATTTCAAGATCAAGATGCAAACCCGAACAGAGAAGCATTTCCCTCCGCTTCTCCTCCACAACGAACCCACTTGGCCCCCACCCATTACATGAAAACGCCACCACCTCTGGCTACAACAACCCGTTCTCAGAACAGGCACCCCCCACCTGATGAGCATTACATAACCTCGTCGAACAAGATGATCACCCACTATGTGCGGTCTGGGTATTTCGATTCGGCTCTTCAGGTGTTCGAGAATATGACAGTTAGGAGCATAGTGACGTGGAATTCAATTTTGGCGGGGTATACGAAAAAGCCCGGGAAAGTTGAAGAAGCCCGCCAACTGTTTGATAGAATTCCTGAACCAGACGTTGTTTCATACAACACAATGTTAGCTTGTTACGTACACAATTGCGATATTATGACGGCCCGGGAATTCTTTGATGGAATGCCAGCTAAAGATATTGCCTCTTGGAATACTATGATGTCGGGTTTCTTGCGAAATGGGATGATGGGTGAAGCTCGCGCGTTGTTTTTGTCGATGCCAGAGAGGAACAGTGTGTCATGGAATACGATGATATCGGGTTATGTTGAGTTGGGGGATTTGGACTCTGCGGTGGAGTTGTTTCAGAGAGCTCCTGCAAAAAGTGTGATAGCCTGGACGGCGATGGTGACGGGTTATATGAAGTTTGGGAAGATTGAAATGGCTGAGGTGTTGTTTAACGAAATGCCTCTGAAGAATTTGGTGACGTGGAATGCAATGATTTCGGGTTATGTTGAGAACTGTAGAGGGGAGGATGGTTTGAAGCTTTTTAGAACAATGGTGCAATCGGGAATTAGGCCAAATCCATCAAGCCTAAGTAGTGTTTTACTGGGTTGTAGTAATTTATCCGCATTAAAGTTGGGTAAGCAAGTTCATCAGTTTGTTTACAAATCTCCGTTGTATGCGGATGCAACGGTGGGGACTTCGTTAATCAGTATGTATTGCAAATGTGGAGATTTAGAGGACGCGTGGAAATTGTTTCTTGAGATGTCAAGTAGAGATGTTGTCACGTGGAATGCAATGATTTCAGGGTATGCCCAACATGGTTTCGGTGAAAAAGCGCTACAGGTGTTTGACAAGATGAGATATGAAAGAATCAAACCAGACTGGATTACCTTTGTTGGCGTTTTATCGGCTTGTAATCACGCGGGATATGTGGATCTTGGGATTCAATATTTTGATGAAATGCAAAGGGCATATGGAATTAAAGCTAGACCAGATCATTATACATGTATGGTGGACCTTCTTGGTCGAGCTGGAAAGCTAGTTGAAGCTGTTGACTTGATTAAGAGAATGCCCTTTGACCCTCATGCTGCTATTTTTGGAACCCTTTTGGGTGCTTGCAGGATTCACAAGAACTCTGAACTGGCCGAGTTTGCTGCCAAGAACTTGCTTAGCAGTGACCCTAGTAGTGCAACTGGTTATGTTCAACTTGCTAATGTTTACGCCATGATGAATAGATGGGACCGCGTATCCGAGATTCGAAGATCAATGAAGGACAACAACGTAATTAAAATGCCGGGTTTTAGCTGGATCGAGGTAAAGAGTGTGGTTCATGAGTTTAGATCAGGAGATAGGGCTCACCCTGAATTGGCTTCTATACATGGAAAACTAAATGAGTTGGAGCGGAAGATGAAGTTGGCAGGATATGTGCCGAATCTCGAGTTTGCATTGCATAATGTGGAGGAGGCGCAGAAGGAACAGCTACTATTAGGGCACAGTGAGAGACTGGCAATCGCCTTTGGGCTGATTAAAGTGCCAATGGGGATTCCAATCCGTGTATTTAAGAACTTGAGGGTGTGTGGCGATTGCCACCAGGTTACAAAGTTAATATCTGCAATAGAAGGAAGAGAAATCGTTGTGAGAGATAGTATAAGGTTTCATCATTTCAAGGATGGGATTTGCTCCTGTGGCGATTATTGGTAATTCTGAAAAACCATTCCAACCGACAGGAGAAGGATCTGGTCAGACTTTTGATTGACTGACTCGTCATCATACATGAGGGGATATTCGGGTGTTCTCAATTGTTCGCTCAGATGGTTATGAAGGGTCAGTCCAATTTCAAATTCAGCTATGATGCTCATGTTCTTACTAGGTGTTATTGGGACGAGATATGGTATTTGACCACAGGGGTGTATTTTGACCGGGGGCAGATAAGTTATTGTTCGTTATCTGAGGTGCCTGAAGCTTCTTGGCTTTGGGTATGACCTCTCACTCTCCTCTTCTTGTCAAGTGTTCCTATAGTGCAAAGTTTAGTAAGTCACAAGAATTACAATCAAGGTCGAAGATAGAGCATTGTTAAGTAAGCACTGGGCTCCATTTCCACCGGAGACACTGCAAGTGGCCTGACCCTCGATGTGCATCACCGTGCTGACTGTTACCACCTCCGTGCTTAGCATTACAGTCTACTGCTGGCCACAAAATTTAAGAGGAAAACTGGCTATCTACACTAACTCCACAAGCTTTTGGCATTGTCCTCCTTTTGTAGCAATATATCCAAATTTGGACTTCACTAACAAAATATTGCCACATCCAAAACTTGGTGTGGCCCAATGCATTCTTTTTGTACCTAATTCATTGTCACCAAATGTATCTGACAGAACAAATATAACAATTGGTTGGTTGGATTACTTGGTTAGTTGGCGTCTTCCTTTCCTGAATAAGTTCTCTTTCACAGTTGTGTTATTATCCTGCCATACACTGTTTCTGGGACTGCATATGTCAGTAAGAGGGGTCCGAAAGTTCTACAGAGAGACATCGAGGTGTGCCTCAAGTAAGACCGTGACTTGCCTAGACTCGGGTCTATTTAAAATCACTTATAATTATAATTTTTAGTTTTTGAAAAATTCAAAATCAAAATCAGTTTAGTTTTATTTTTTACAAAAACAAATGAATATTTGATTACACAATTTCTATTTAGAGTTTTTTCTTTTGGGTATTTGATTACTCAATTTTTATTTTGAGTTTTTTCCTGACGGTGGGGATGGCGGGTGGCAGCAGTGGTGGTGGTCTAAAAAAAACAAAAACTGGAAACCTAAAACTCTAAAATGAAAGTTTTTAAAACAGCCCTGTTTTAAAAACTGATTTTCAAAACTGAAGAGGAAAAAACGATAAATGTGTGTTAAACGCGTTTTTTTTCTCTAGTTTACAAAACTAGAAAAAAATTGGAAACTTAAGTGATTTCGAACGCTACCAAAATCTACTTAAGCGCTTTTAATGTAGACATGATGCAATGTTTTAATAAAAAAAAAAACAAAATCTAGTACGATTACAATATAACACCAAGTTACTAAAAGTGAATGGCGGTGCTTGTTTTATAATACTGGCACCTACAGCCCAGTAAAACAGTACTCAGGCTTGATGGATTCGGCCTATTGTTCACAATTATCATGATTGCGATGCACCATTGATTGGCATGTAAAGTTAAAAACAGTGAATAACGTTAAATGGGACGGGTTAAATCTAAACAGGGTGGGTTGGGAATGGGATACATCACTACATGCTCATTTTTTGGTTCCAGCAGGTTACTTGTGATGTAAATTTGGTAACGAAGCTTTCAGACAAAGAAAGGGAGGGAAAAGGAGAGATCGACTCTCAAAAGAGGAGAAACAACAGCTAGGGTAGGGGAGACGAGGGTAATAAAGCTCAAGTTGTTGATAATTCAAAGTTTGCTCTTTCCATTACTCCAAAGCAAAAGATCTCTAGTAGTTTGCCATTTGCGCCTACAAATACTCTTCCCGTGTTGATTTCCCTCAGCTTGTTACGCACATGGAAAGAAGGAAACATTTGACTGCTAAAAATTGTCGCTAAAGATGTTGACAATAAAAGTGCCTAGCAACCATTTATATGATCGGATATTTATATGATCATAGAAACGTAAAACATCTTCCTACAGTTCATTAACAGTCAAAATCATGCTACGTAAAAAGGTGTAGCAAATGACTTGTTTATATGATCCTGAAGCTACTTCCCTTACTGCATTCGGGTGTAAAAGGCAGATTGACATCCACACCCGGTGCGATTCACAAGCATATAATCGATGTTTCATTTTGCCAACATCTAGATAAAGCCAATCCAGATAACGTGTAAGAACATGTGAAGGGTGAAAAAGGATGACAAGTTAGAACATAACAAAGGCCAAATTACTGCTATTCACCAGTGTTTCTAATTTGTACAGTGTGTTCAGAGATCAAGTACATTTAAAGAATGGAGGTTTCACAAAGGGCTGTTGTAACAGATGAAGGAAGCAGATCGCAATTGAATGTTTTCTTCATATCAAAGCATTAACAAGAAAGAATCTAGTTTTACATGCCACACATATGCTATCATTAACCAACCAAACTTTCTTCCCTTTCAAGTAGAGCAGCAACCAGACTTCTGGTTGACAGGCTGCCCCCTGATCTGAACCGTGGGAGGCCTGGCATTATTCATGGATGGTTGGCTGGCCATCCTGCGAGTTTTACACAAAAAAGAAGGGCAAAAATTATTTTAGAAAAATTATGTAGAAAGACCAAAATTGACATAGTATAAAAACTTGCCGAACTAGTTCCACATTTAATTCCGTTATATGGTATTCTAACTTCAATCAACAGAGAAAACATCAAAGCAGAGTACCTGTTCTTTATCTCAGCAGCCATGGCCATAAAAGCCTCTTCCACATTGGTGGCATTTTTAGCACTTGTTTCTAGGAAAGGAATCCCAATCTCATCCGCAAATGCCTGTCAACAAAAAAAAGGTACGACATTAATTCCTTGTTCTGCCATAACATTCTGCAGGGGAAAACCAACAGAAGATAAAATCCTACCTTTGCCGTCTCGGTTGACACAACCTTCTGTGATGTGAGATCACACTTGTTTCCAACAAGCAACTTGTTTACATGTTCACTTGCATACCGATCAATTTCACTCAACCATTGCTTGACATTGTTAAAGCTTTCTTGGTCTGTCACATCATAAACTACCTACAGAAAGCCACGAGAAGAAGGCTGAGTTTTCGGCCCTTCCAGAAGAAAATCGAGAGCCAGGTTGTGTATGCAAAACAAAGGAAAAAGAAGCATCACTTACAATAATGCCATGTGCCCCGCGGTAGTAGCTGCTAGTAATTGTTCTAAAACGTTCTTGTCCAGCGGTATCCCACTATATACACGGACGGGGAAGCAGAAGAGATGGAGTTAACAAGAAATAAAAAACTATCATGTCTGATAAACAATAGTAATAGTAATGTCATAAAAGACAAAAAGATAATGGGACTCCAAAGGAAATAAATTCCCAAAAGAAACTGATATTTCTTCCAAGTTCCTTTTGACTACAGGCATTTTCAAATTACAAGATTCCAGTACATCGACCATTTTTTATTTCGCAATGAAAAAATTCACAAGGAATATTGTCTGAAACAGACGCATCGAAAATGATACTGAACTTCACAAAGTTTTAAGCAGCAAAACCAACAAAATAATTAAGAAGCTTACAATTTGGAGTTTAATAGTTTTCCCGTCTTGCTCAACAGTGCGGATTTTCTGGGAAAAAGAATAGGGATAATGACTAAACATATTCATAAAAGTAACAGTTGATCAAAAGCTGCAAAGGCATAAAAGATTGTTGCTTACAAAGTCAACACCAATGGTGCTAATGTAACTTTCCAAATACGAATCATCCTGAAATTCCAAACATATAAGGTTATAACAGATATAAACTCCTCCGAAACCTTTATGGTTCGCTAGAACAGCTGTCTGAAAATTTTCACTAAAAAACCTTGATGATTTTACTAAGAAAACTAGCTTTTTGTCACCCACCAAAAAATATGAGGCCTTAATGGAGAAACCACGCTGATTTGACAAAAGCAGAAAGATTGTTTAAGAACTTACAGCAAACCTCAGAAGGAGGCATGACTTTCCAACACCAGAATCTCCAATAAGCAGAAGCTTAAATAGGTAGTCACTACAAAGAAGCACAAGAATAAATACCAGCGTAAGTAGAATGAAGAGAAGATGTAAATTAAAAGCCAGATGATATACACCACCCCACCCCCCCAAACAAAACAAAAAAAAAATCACAAGAAAAAGAAAATTCGGAAAAAAAAGTGCATCTATACCTCTCTGTGCTCTATAAGCCCTCCATAACGAGATATACTACATTACTCAATACAAACACATGATAGGCACATTAATTAGCTCGATATGAGGGGTCAATGCGCAATGGTATGATATGACACTGGTTACTAAGAATAAAAAACAGCGATGATTTTTCTTTTGAAGTTTAATTGGACAAATAGAATTGCTGATCTAAAATCACTTCTCTGTTCTTTTTTGCTTTGGGGGGGGGGGGGTGCGGCTTTTAAATTTTCTTGATCTCTATAAAAGCACAAAAAAAGATCGTGAAGATAGATTTTGTACACGTTATTCATTAAACAACTGGTTACCGAAGGCACAAATCCTCAGCCATAGTAGAACAGATATGCTTAACAAGAATTCAAATGGCAGGAAAACCCACAAGCATAAAAGTTGAGTTCTCTTTCCCTTTCAACCAACCCGCTCCCATCTGACCTGACCTAGCCCGAATCATCTCAACGACCAGATAATCACAAATTTCACAAGTAAAAAAAAAAAAAAAAATTTCAAATAGATTTCAACCATACATAGTAAATTCACAAGAAATATTCATTATTACAAGGAATTTTGCATCTCCAAACTCCAATTTCTGGAAAACTCATCAATTGAGTCAAAGCCACTTTTGGATAAATGTGCAAATGAAAAGATGGCGGCTCAAAAATTTATTGAACAAATTAGTTAACAAACAAATAGATGGCTGCTCACAACAGTTGAAAAGAAGGAGAGGAGAAGATAGGAAGAGAATGCAATCCATGACGAAGTTACTTATTCTCATGAAGTGTTCAAGTTTATCATAGTTCCCATAAGGAAAAAAAAAAATCAATAACTTAAATTATCATATCAACTTTATTATCTAGATTTTTAGCTAGTAGAAAGGTTCACAAAAAGAATCAGGACACTCCTTTCATAAGGTTGCTCCCTTTTAGCAACCTCCTTGAACAGCTAGGCTCGCGCTCTTTTCCGAGCCACAATTTTCCATCTCAAACTAACCCCAACAAAATCTTATCTCACCTTAATGGGTCAACTACATAAATATTTTCTCACTGTTCGCTTTGCCACACCATAGGTTATCATCATATTTCTTAGAATATTCGCCACGTGTTAAGTCAAACCACCATTCATCATCTCCTAAACCACCATTCATCATCTCCTAACTCAAAGAGAATTCTGAAAACCCTATTCAAAATATGCAGCTTTAAACTCCCTCCATTTCGTAGCATTTTCCACCTTTGGCTTTTTCCAAATTCTTACGATAGATTTAGTACATCTAAGCATCGATTTTACGTATTGTTTTTACTTGGCCTGACTTGCCAAACGATATTTATTTACTCTATTATTGTTATTCGAGTTCAATTCAATGTTCACGTGAACTAAAATATATCCTATGAATTCGCAAAGTTAAGAGGGGGCAATCCAATGAAATGGACAGAGTAATATGCTAGGGTAATTCATTCATCCCTTACATTTGGGGCAGTTATTCGTAAAAGGTCCTTAAAAGTATCACAAGTTTAACCTGCCGTAAAAAAGTATCACTTCTTACATTTTAGTCCCCAAAGTATACATCAAATATCTGCGTGGTCCGGAGATTCCATCAAAATTAGAAGGGTCAGATCGGTGGATGAGCATAACATTGTCATTTCTCCCCAAATATCCACCTAAATCAACCCCCTTCTTCTCCTACAGACGAAGTACATAGAAATTGGGGCAAAGTAAACAAAGAAAGTTGTCTGCAATGATATAGTTTCCTATTTCGGAACCTGAGCCGAGATACCACCATTGTTAACCTTCTAAAACGGAAGGAATCTCGTACCGGAAGTATACTTTAGGGACCTTTATAAGTAACTGCCAAACACAAGGGACCAAACTCAGTAATTTACCCAATATACTATTGCGATTCACATAATTAGCTTCCCAACCTCGTCCAACAGCTATAGAACAAAAGGAAAGATCTGCAACCAAAATTAATTAGACCTATAATAACGAGTCAAACCAAATCATACAATCGCAATTTGCACACAGCAGCAATAAGAAACCATGAAAATTCAATAAACCACAAGGATAACCATAAAACCAAGAAACAAACGCAAATTAGCTTTCGTGGAGGTGAAATCAAAGATGTAAACTGAATTACATGACTTACTACTCTGGATTCATGACGGTAAAGGTATTTTAGGTCGAATTGCACAAACGGCGGATATGCCGAGGATTTATGGATCCAACGGCAAGATTTGGACCGGAATTTAGAAAAATCGCCGATGAACAGAGATTTTAGGAAACAGAGAGAACTTTGAAACGCAAAGGACGACAGAGAGAACGTCCGGCTCTTAAAGGGGCCTAAAATGTCGGAATTTCTGAAGGTGGGATGACGTATCAAGTAGGAGTAATGCTCTCCCACGTGTCCTGCAGTATGAGGTAAATGACGAAATTGGGCGTATGGGCTAGTTGGTAATTGTACTTATTAGTTTCTGAAAGAGTGGTTAGAGTTTGTAGTGGAAGAAACCTTTAAAAAGCGAGAAAGGCTTGCAAATTGTTTGGACAATCGGAATGAGAGTAAGATTTACTTTTTTACTTGTGCTCTTCTGCAAATAATTGAAACTAAACGAAATGGTCAAACGTTTAACAATTTTTTTTTTAATATTATGATGATCGAAACATCAATGAAAAATTGATCTATATGGGTAAAAGTAAAGTCTCATTGATAAAGCGCCTAAGGGAGTTTGCACCCTATGTATTTTTTTATACGCCAAGAGTTTGGACAGAGTGAATGATCGAAGTGGGCGGTGATGGCAATAAATGGGTGAACTTTGGATGGCATGGGCCTGATGTGGGCACTCTAATTCTTGTGTCAAAGTGGGAGTATGTTAGCTCGAAGAGAGAGAGAGAGAGAGTACCGGGTATTGCACGTATAAAAGCGTGCAAGACTCGTCTGTCGAGCCATCCCACCTGGTGTTAAGTCGTGATGTCCATCCGTTACACAGCTTCATGGGAGACTGAGAGTCTAGTATTACTTACGCTCACGAGAAGTAGAGAGGATCGGAGGACTCTTACGCCATTACTAGTGACACATAGGAACCGGTGATTGTACACCATTTTTGGCCCGAACACACGCTTCCCTCGGTACTACCTTACAAATTTTATTGGAAAAAGAAGGGTTAAAAAAATAAAAAATTCTTCTTTTCCTTGGTCAAATAAATGACAAAAGGGCGTTTCTGTCATTTCAATTAAGGCTGAAATTCACGGCCGGAGGCAGCCAGTTGCTTCCCGGCGGATTCTCTTAGAAGAGAATTTCGTCACATGTAATTCTCCGCGTTAGAAGCGCGTGTATATATGCATTGCTGCAAAAGCCGTACACCTTTTGCGCGCGAGAGTAACGAGCTTCGTTGACCTTCCGTCTCTTTTGGCTTGCGGTGTGGCGCCGCCCTTTTTCTAGACGCTTCCTTGAATCTTTGTAGATCACGCAATGGTTTGTCGTCCCACTAGTTTAACATAAGAAGTTGTGGTAAAATGTTTGATTTCTAAAGTGAGATCCACATCAGTGGAACCTTTTTTTTGTTTTGTGGCAACTTTTCTTCCGTGAATAAGTACATGGCGCCGAAGAGTGTGCGCCTAATTTTCTTCCGTCATATTGAGTTCTTTCACTTGCGCATGATTTTCAACCATCGGCAAATCTAAACGTTCTTCATCAAATCTTTACACATATACGGAGTATAATTGAATGTTGTCCGGTGCATTTTCAATATAACGGTTGTATAATTGTAAAATAATATCTCAACAAATTAACACGCATGGAGTGTCGATTTTCATGCCATGCTATACTTTTCCAGATTCCATTTGTCGCTAGAGCCACAACAATAGCAAATACATACTTTCAAACTTTTTATTTAGCTGCTAAATGTGCATTAGAAATAAAAACATAAATTTTTTTTAATGAAGAGTGAGAGTGTAAAAAGAGTATAACGTGGCTTAAAAATCATGATTTTTTTCCCTTAAATACAAAGGAAAAATAGAAAGTAAATGATAAAGGGCGAGATCGACGCGGTTATCGTCGGTAAAACGTTTATGTCACTGACATAATTTAGCGACAAACAAAGGCGGTCAAACGAACAGATGGTCGACGGACTAAACAATTCAACAACCCGCGTAAAAATGGAAGACAGAGCCTTCCAAACACTCTCTCTGTATCGTCCTCTGCAATCGTCGGAGGGAAAAAAAATGAACCGCTCGTCGAGCTCGACACGAGTCTCGGACGAGTTTTACGGACCAAACACAACACCAGCTCCCGACGACGAATTGCCGACATACAATCCCCAATCATTCGTTGCGAAAAAGGAAAGAAGCCGCCTCAGATCTGCAGAAGCCGCCGTGCATATCATCCCTCTTTTATTGGTCATCTGTGCCATCGTCCTATGGTTCTTCTCCAATCCAGGTAAAACCCACCTCCGTTTAATAGACACCATGTTTGGTTGGAGAAAATCTTTGAACAAATTGATTGCTTTGACGAGTTATGGTACCTCGTTATGAAAATTTTCTTGTTTGACTTTCTGCAGATTTTTATGATAAATTTGGTTCATGTTACTTTGAGTTTACTCGTCATTTTTACCCTAACTTGACGCGTTAAAGGACAGTTATTTAATTTATAATTTGTTATTTCAGTTGAATTCAACATTTACATGTGCCCAAAGCTATCCCAGGACTTCAAAAAAGTTAAACAGAAGAATCCGATGACACTGATTGGGACAGTGGTAGTTTTTGGGATTATGTTTTGTTTCTTTTTTTCAATTTAGATGTGTGTTCTTCTTGACAAAGCTAGGTTCACTAGAATTCAAACCTAACATGATCCATTTGCTTAGTTTTGATTTGTGATTCCTTCAAAGTTTAGGTTGCTGGAAAAGTTTTGCTGATTAATGAATTTTTTATTGCACTAGTTGGTGTCCTAATTTTGACTATGCATAGTTGAATATTCATTTGATTACAGATGACTTCTGTCTTGATTTCACTAATGACTGTCATTACACGCCATTATCTGTCTGATTGATTTAATTATACAAAAAATGAAAAGAAAAGAAAAAATACAACAGCTCTTAGTGTTAGTATTCCTTGTATGATGTTTTTGAAAGAAGGAAGAGAAATTTTTACTGCTTCAGCCTTCAGTTAATACCATGGTCAACAGTTCTGTAGAATCTTACATACCACTGGAAGGTATGGGGAGATTCTTCAGTCGTAATCATTTTTTAACTTCGGACCAATTTTCTTGAGATGGTAGAAGTAGCACCAATAAGAGATAGTATGCGACGAAATCATCTTGCAAGAATTTGACACGAGCAACGGGATAAATGTATCCCATACGAAGTGACAAGGCAATGACTATAATGCTAGGAGAAGCGGAAGAGCAGAAAGAACTTGAAAGGCTGTTTCAAACCCAAATATGTAGTCCAGGACAATGTAAAACAATGAAACAGACTCCCACCGCTCCTAAAAGCAGAGATCCTTTTTCCTTTCGGTGTTAGATAAAACCAAGACAGCAACGAAGTGGCACTGTGCTCCATATTACTGTCATTGAGTACAGAAGAAATTTACTCACCATGAAGAAAGTGACGGTTTGAAAATGTAAGTGGAAGTTTTCCATAATGTGGTATCATAAATTGGTAACGATGTCTCACTTAAGGGAATACAACTGTTGGGACAAGGCTCTGATGAATTGGGTATTCAGTTCCCTCAAATTTCTATGAACCACCCCCCAAAAAACTAAAAAAAAAAACCCTTCTGTAAATCATGAGGTGCTTGTCTGTTGTTGCCCTTCTTATTTTTCCAATATATATTTTTGGGAAGAATTGAATTCCTGATAAAATTGAACTCTAGATGATAATCAGCACACTGTTTATGCTTAAGACACCCCCCACCCCACCCCTCCGCCCCCATCCTCCTATTCCCTTTTTGTGAATGTATAGATGTTTAGTGCAAGTATCACTTGAATTTAAAGGCAATTGCTTTCGCATACTGCAGTTGTTATGGTCAACAAAAGTGATTCATTTGTTGCCAGAATCGAGGTTTTGAGGACTCATGGCAATATTGGTAGCAGCTCACTAGCAGACCTGTAGCCAGTAGACTTGGTAGATACAAACAAACAAGATCGATGGAGAGTGGAGGACAGAACGTAGTTATGGTAATCCTTTGCAAACAGTTTTCAGGCCTTCATGTATAGACTTTCATCCTACATTCATTTCATTGCCAAATCATGTTTTTGTCCCCCCTGGCAATCCTTCAAGTTTTATGCAAAATTCATTCAGATAGCAGCGTAGTGGTTATTGCTGTTGGGTGGGAGTACCACCTTCGAATTCATTCTTTCATACTCATTATATCTGCAACGTGCTTGACAAATGCAAACTTGTGTTTATGTGCTTCTATATTAGATAGTGTCCTGTTGTAACACAAAGACACTGACTCTGGTAAGGGGAGAGGGATGGTGCATGGCTGAGATGCAGAAGTGGACGCAGCAGGAATTGCGGGGGGCACATGCCCACTTGCTGCTGCTTCGTGCTTGGACCATGTTCCCCTTCTTTCTCATGTTATGACCTTGCCAAAATGGGGGCACAGTTGTCTTTTTAACAGAAAGAGGGGTGCTGGCCTACGCGTCATTTTTGGCACTCCTTTCAGCCATTTCTTCGGACTCTAAATAGCGGTGGAGGACCTGGTAAAGTCGCATCAGAACCAACCATCTACTCTGCGATCACCATCTTTCTTTTCCAAGCAACTTTCGTTCTGTAAGCAAGTCCATAGTTCTACCCTAGCAAATCTTTAAACCTTTTTTCCTTTATCTAAAAATAGATAAGGGTTTCGGTGCCTCCCGTAGATCTTATGAGATTGCCGTTTTTGGCAAAAAGGATGACGTATATTCCAATTTTGAGCCACACAGTTTGGGGTCGCTCGCCTACTAACATCACCGATTTAAAAGAGTGTCCAAGAACGTAGGAGCAGAATCCTATATAGCGGAAACATCTTTCCAATGTTGCTGTTTAGGACTTGGCTTCATGGATAGAGTCTGAGATTTTGATCGTCCACGGATTATAACTTATAAGTAGTGTGCTGCAATCCAGACACAGAATTATTAGTTCAGAGGGGATTTGGACATTACCATGTTGTTTGGGAAGTATAAACTTTTAGGTTTAGTTTGCAGAATGCTGGACATCGTGAAACCATCTGAGATATAAGGGCTTTGTACAGTGACTTGAATCTTGATGCTAGAGATATTATAGGATTCCTACATTCGATATGTTAATTATTAGGTACCCACCTTATGGTGAACTTCTGGCTCTGTCGTTGAGCAGCAACTTTCCATTCCTAATAATCATCCCTTGTGCATCACAGTCGAAGTCTCATGCCGAACTAGTTCTTCGGCTGCGCACTAGGGTCATCAAGGGCTCAATGGCAGGTCGGAAAATATCTGTCCTAGCTTCTTTTGCCCCTCAAGCACGGAAGAAAAGTTGCTAAAAAGCCCAACTTAAGTCATTACAAGCATTTGCTTCAATAAACATAAAGATGAACTTTCTTTATATTCAATAAAGTTCCAGAATAAATAAGAAAGCAGGCAGTAGCTTCTGTCTTTGGTGCTAAAAGCTGAATCAGGGTGCTATAGAGGCTCACAATCAAAATTCGTATGTTCCAGTAATGGTCCAAGCCTAAGGAGCTTAGATATGACAACGTTGTTCCGCACAAAGCATACCAGTGGGTTTTCCCACTGCAGAAGTGATCCGACGAGATTAGCACGCACGGATAACGGGAAGATGCGAGGCCATCTTTCAGTTCCATATGATCCGAGTGCATCTTCCACAGCTGAGGGTCCAGACTTAATTGCAGGTGCGAGCTTTCTCGCCAAAACTACTGCATCCTCCAGTGCACAACATGCACCCTGCCCAAGATTGGGAGTCATGGGGTGCCATGCATCACCTACCAGCACCACTTTGCCCTCTGAAGCTGGAGGGCTTATAGCTGGCCACAACCACCGGTCCACAAGTGGAGTTCTGATTATTGTGTCGTCTGGCGTACGATTTATTATGTTCAATAGTTCGGATGGCCAGTTCTTGACTAGCTCGCCCGTTTGCTTCTTCAGCACAGATGGATCGGTGATCTTCGGACCTGGCGTATGGTGCGTCAAAAAACTTTTAGAACAGTATAATCAAATGGTTGCCTGTGCTTGAATCTCTGGCACCAGCCAGGATTTGTAAGGGAGAAAAGAGTTTCAAGGATGTCAAAATTCAATCCCTTCAACATCTGGACAACAAGAATGGTAATGCCACTATGGGACACGACCGAAAGACGGAAATTTCCAAAAATGTAAAGGACAAGTAGCCCTTCTTAGAAATTTACGATGGTAAGAGTGGGTGCTGCATAAAACCAGCTGAATGATCTGAATGTAGCATTTCAAGACAAGCTCATGTATAGCTCATAGAGTATACCTGGTGATGAGCTATTGAAGCAGACAAACCAATAAACTTTTGTTGGTGAAACTGGAACATATCCTGCCCGAATTCCTCTTCCATAGATGTAGTTAACCTTCGGCTCGTATGGCTGTCCATCAGGGTAAAACGCTAGACCGCGAAAAGCACAATGCCCTACATACTTGGGCTCCGAAAACCCCATCCACTTAGCTACCGAAGAGCGGATCCCGTCACAGCCAATTACGATCTGGCAGAAGTTATAAGCAAAGCTTCAAACATTAAGATGTCGACCGAACTTTTAAGTATTATACAAGAAGATAGCACAAATGGGGGAAAGAACAGATGAACAACAAGATAAGTTTTGATCAGGCATTTGCTGTTTCTAGAAGGTTAATAGCAACTGTGGATTTAAATAGAAACACAATGGACATCATTAGTCTCAATTGCAATAAGAAAAAAGACCACCTCATTAGAGTCTAGAGTCATTTGTTTATACAGTTTGTTTGGCAAGTTGAAGATTGGACAGCCTACCTTAGTAGATACTCTAGTTCCATCCACGAGTTCTAGCAAATTTTCCCCGGTCTCGCTTCTTTCAATCTTGTCCAACTTTGAAGAAAAACGGATTGCATCTACCGGCAGCTGATTCGCAAGAGTTTCCAGAAGGATTCTCCTCTCCACAGCACGAACCTCTTGACTGCAAGCCCAATCTATGGTAAATTATGGACGAGGAGAAGGTATTTTGGTGTCCTATTGCCAAGAAAACATGGGATGAGTAGAACTCTTACGTTTCATCCTCATCTTTAAACTTGAAGGAACGCAGCTCCCTTCCATCTTCCGATTTTACAACCATCCTGCACAGCTGGTTACATGAAAACGATCAGATAAACAGAGAGAACCGTTCAACTGAAAAACAAAAACCGAAGAAGCTTAGAGCTTGGACGGATCTCGAAGGGGAAGAGGGTTTTTTCACCACCATGGCTGCAAAACTTCAGATTCCACAAAATTTGCGAAAACTTATTAACCAAAGTAGAGTATTTTATGAAGCACATTCGTGATCTTGTTTTCTGATTTGAAGTTTTGCCAGGGCTTCTTTGTCCAACTTCATTATAAACCCAAGTGAACTTAAATATTGTCCACATATGAGATTAGAAAGTGTATAGGCTATACAAGACTTGGGGGTACTTGTACAAAATAGAAAAAAGGCCTTCTGAGCAAATGGCAGGGACATATTCCCATCAAATTCATGCTCGATTTGATTGTTATCCCCCGTGGTTTCAGTTCTTTCAGGTTGTAGGGCTTTTCAGTTTTGGTGGTTTCTATTACTTACTAGCAAGGTGTATGTCAAGCTTGGGACTGAAATTAGACAATACCTCTCGTGGCATTCGTACTAAACTAGAGAGAAGTGAGAAATGAGTCTACTTGACCAAAATCAATCTCCGGTGAGCCTGAAATCTCTCATTATGCAGAGGTTCTTTTTTCTTTTATGCTACTACTTAACATGCTTATGACAGTCATTGTTTAATCCTCGACCACTATCGACTGAGGTTCGCAGAGCCAAAACACCAAGCGATTTACCACAGCCCGCAATTGAATGAGAAATGGAAATATAGTAAGAATCTATAATCCTCATACAGAACGACGAGCCGGTGGCACCCTTGATATCAAAAGCATAATCGTTGTCTTTGTCGATCGAGACATAGTCACTTCTCTAATTGCCAGCAGTTTTGGTTGAGTTCAGTGTGAAGCATTTGGTAATATGAATAAGTCGATACAACAACAATCACAAGGAAATGACTGCATTTTATGGAGAGATCCAAAAGCACCTTAACAATATGTCCGCATATATATTATGTTTGTACTGAAGTTGATATACCCAGAATGAGCAAAATAAAGATATACCCTTGAATTTCAAGAAATTGGGTTCTGAGCTCGTTGCCAACACCAATCGCATCCAGAACCCTCCAGCCATTTTTGAACAGTGTGAGTGAGGTTCCTCCGGTACGAAGCGACTCCCCCTGCTCCAAAACCAGCGACCTAACTCCAAGCCTTAATTCCACAAATACTCGCGTAAGAAAAGAAACAAAGATCAATCATAATTGCATACATGTATGACCAAAGATACTGATACAAGTTGTTCTGATGAGGGTTTTGATCAGTGGAACCTGTGAAGTGAAACAGCAGTGGCGAGGCCGGCAATCCCGGCTCCCACAATGACTATATCTTCCTTCTGGACATCTGCTTGAACATTCAAGATTCTTAGATGGGTTGGCTGGACACTAATTTTGGGACGTAAAGATGGAGGAGAGAGAGTGGGTAAGAAGGGGAAGTCTCGACGTAGCAGACCAGATGAAGTTATCGCCATAGTGTATGAGTCCAACGAAAGGGTGTCAAATATGTATGGTCGAGTACATGGGTGGGGTGGATGGCCATGGAAACAACAAGTGGTGGAGGCTTAAGCAGGACCGGGTTTTAGACTACAGTCAGATTTTATCAGGGTCTTAGGCTTTCCTTCCAAAACGATGAATTTTTATTATTCATAAAGTATCTTTGTCATAGAAATATGACGCGCCGGCTCTCTTGATCCTCATTCTTATCATTTCTGATTTCAAATTTCAAATCTTGAATTGGGGTTTGTTCAAAATGATTTTTTCTTAATTTTTTACGCTTAAACCTAGAGTTGTCAAAGGGCCGGGCTTGGGCCGGCCCAGCCCAAGCCCATCGGGCCTGCCGTGGGGCCGGGCCGGGGGGCTGCCAACCGGGCCGGGCCGGGCCCGCCGAAGGCAAACCTAGGCCCAGTCCAGGCCCTGGCCCTAGGCCCAATATCTAGGGCCGGGCTTGGGCTGGGCCCAGGCCCTTTTTTTTTTCTTTCTTTCTTGTTATTCAATTTTAAAATTCATCTCTAGGCAATATTCACAATTTAACGAACATAATCTTTATCCTTTTATTTCATTATAAGTAATATACATATGTATGTATGTATATACATATTTATTTGTTAGCCATTATATTTTTTAGTATATGTTAAACATTTTCATACTCTTCTTGGTGAGCTTTATTAATAAAATCTTAACACATAACAATTTATATAGAAAAATAATAAATGTGTTCATAGGCCCTCCTCCTTTTATCCGGGCTTGGGACCGGCTGCTTGTAAACAAACAGGCGAAGTTACCTATTTTTTTATATATACGAAAAAATATATATCTTGCTTGTAAAAATTTATTTTATATATATGGAAAAAAAGTATATTTTGTGAAAAAATTTATTCTTAAAACTCTAACAATCAAAATAATAATGCATGTCTATCCAAAATATCAGCAATCAAAGATCAAGAAATCTGCAACGTCAACCAAAAGGATCAAAAGAGGAAAATAAAAACAAATTACCTAATCATCCGGAAGTACTTCAATATCCGAGTCACTGCTCTTCCTTCATCAATCGATTTATCTTGCTCGCGGTATTTCGCATCAAGATAATCCTTCCAACATACACATAGCTCGAGCGACTCGAGGTTAAGACGACTCCTCCTGTCATCCAAAACCCTCCCGCTTGCTGAAAATGCCGACTCTGAAGCAACCGCGGAGGCTTGCACTGGCAGTACATCCCGTGCAATTTGGGATAAAGTTTTATACATGTTTTGATTTTGTTTCCAAAAATTTAACAAATTAAAATTAACTTGTTCTTGCCTTGATAAATCAGAATAATGATCAGTATTTGCATATACACCAATCTCATTAAAAGAGGAAAAAGTAAACGAACCTCCCGAATTAGAAGTACCTTCACCTGGTAGTTGTCTTGCTACTAGATGTTCAAAGCCTTGAAGGTATGGCGCATAATACCTCTCAGCAGTGGATGATGATGTAGCTCGCCCGCGCACGTCAGCAGAATTACGATAGAGGTTGAACAAGTCCTCAAACCTCTTGCTCACTTTTGCTGTGAGCAAGGTTGTGTCCTCTGCTGTGTAGCGCATTAATTTCGATATCTCTTGTATCGAGGCGTTCACGCCATGCAACTTTAACCTAGGATCTAAACAAGTAGCTACAGTAAAAATAGCAGGCAGTTTACTCCAATATTTATTAAATTTTTGATCCATCACTTGTACTATTTCCCTAAAGGGTCCTATATATCTCCATTTTGTTAACATTGTAGCCATCTTCAGAATTTCTATTACAGCGAGAGGAGAGGTGGGATAGTACGTACCAGACAATAAATTGGTAGACGTGTAGAATACCTCCAAAAATTCAGCTAGGTATGTGGCCATCTGCCATTCCTCTTGAGTTGGCAAGCCGGCTGGGAACTGGGTTAGTAGAAAATGCGTATAGACTTCTCGGTATGCCAGAATGTGTAAAAGCATGTGGTATGTAGAGTTCCACCTGTGGACCACATCTGTAACTGCTCTCCTGCGAGGCATATTATATTGAACACACAACATTTTAAATTGTTGTGTTCTCAAACTCGAGCCATTAACATACGCTGTCATACCCCTCATTTTGAGCAGAATATCTCCTGCATCAGCTAAACCATCTTGAACAATTAAATTAATAATGTGACAAACACAGCGAACATGAAATAATTCACCATGAAGTACAGGTTGAAGCGTATCCTTTAAAGCTGCAACAGCAGCTTTATTATTAGAAGCATTATCAAAACTAACACTCATAATCTTATCCTTAATTTTAAATGTGGTGCATGCTTTTAATATAAGAATAGCAATGTTCATTCCATCGTGCGGATAAGGGAAGTGCTCGAAAGCGATGATTCTCTTGTGCATAACCCAATCTGCATCAATCCAATGAGCGGTCACACAAGAATAACTAACAAAAGTATAAGAAGATTGCCAAATATCATAAGTAAGACTAACTTTACCGTCAAATTTATCGAAATAATCGATAAGGCGTGCTTTAGCAGCCTTGTACTGTCGGAGTGCATCGGATCTAGTTGTGTTTCTATGAACCTTTTTGTACAAAGGTTGAACGTATGTGTTCATATATCTAGAGTGCTTAGGATTATCGGCAAAAGAAAAGGCTTGTTCATCATGAATAACAAATTCAGCGAGACCGTCTCTTTGCTCTCGCTGATTATAAACAAATAACTTACCGTCAAAAGATAACTGCGTTTGGGTAGGTTCGACGTGGCCTTGTCGAGGTGCACACTAAAGGTAATGCCTGTTAAGATGTCCATTACCACTACCAGTCGAAAATAATTTAAGACAGTACTTACATCGAGCTTTTCGGATGTCGTCCACCGTAACTACGTCGAAATTATTCCAACACTCGGCTTTCTTCTTTTTCCCCTTTTGGACTTCTGGCACGTTATCGGAGGCATTGCTCGGCCCTTCTTCATCATGACCAGGCATAGGGTTGAGATTATGCCACTGAGTAGTAGCTTCGCCAACCGAGCTGCGTCCTTGACTATAATGCGGGGGGTCTTCATCAGGCGTGTATTCAAAATCTGGAATGTTTTGATTGAACTCCCAATTGGCTTGGGTATCTATCATAGAGCCTGTACTCATTCGTCCACGAACGAATGGTTGTGTTGGTGCTTCGATTGGTGTTTGTGATGGCCGTGGCGCTGGCGCTTGTGCTGGTGGTGGTGCTTGCGATGATGATGATATTTTTCGTGATGACGATGCACGCCTAATTCTCTTAATTATTCCAGACATATTTCACGCTAAACTTTGTAAGAGTAACTAAATACACGAGTATAAGAGTAGTAATAAGAAATAACAATTAAAAGAATGAACGAGTAACAAATATTAGAGAGTTAGTAATTAAAAAGAATTTAGCAAGACTAGTAATTAATAAACAAGAGTACTAATTAGTAAATACTAGTAGTAATTAGCAAGAGTAGTAATTGGAGAGGAAAATAGTAGCAAAGCTTGTAGAAATATAGAATGTTTAGGTAAGAGAGAGTAAGAAGATTGGTGTGAAAAATTAGAGAGAAATGGTGTGAATTTATAGATTTTAGAAACTTCACAAAAGACCAAAATACCCCTACAAACTATCCGTTTATAGTTGTTGGGGAGGGTAAGAGTGTAAAGGAGTTGAAAAATATAGGTTAGACTAAAATACCCCCCAAACTAGCCGTTATATTACTGTTGGGGGGGTAAAAGTGGAATTTTGGAAAAGGGGTGGAAGAAAGGGGGGGAAAAGCAAAAAATTCAAACAAGTGGTGGGGCCAAAACCGGGCCAGACGCGGGCCGCAGAACCGGGCCAAGCCCGGGCCAAACCGGGCCGGCTTCGGGCCGGGCCAAACCCGGGCCGTTTCCGGGCCGGGTCGGGCTTTTTCGCAGAATCTGAAGGCCTGGTCCAGGCCCAGGCCCCAAGCCCGCTTGTGCTGGGCCGCTACTGTTCATGGACGGGGCCGGGCCGGGTCGGGCCAGCCCGCGGGCCGCCCGGCCCGTTTGACAACTCTACTTAAACCTACGGTCTACCGGATCCAATCAAGAATTGTTTTAGGCAAAATATCATCCCTCCCAATTGTGGTATCCCTAAGTATAATAAAACGAGCCGACTTCTGTGCTAGTCGATTACAATGTCGTTCAATGTCTGAGAAACTTCTAGTTAGCTACATTATATCCATCACCAATTCAATCCCGTTAAGCATCCGTGATAATCTTTGCATCATTCTCGATGATGACATTCTGAAGGCGCCAATTATTTGCTTTGATGAGGGCCTCTTTTATTGTATGAGCTTCCATCATAGATGGCATCGAGAGTGCATCTATCTTCTTTGTGATCATGCATGTTGTTAGTTGCTATGTCCACGTTGAATTAAGCTAATTGTTAATGGTTAATAGCGAAAATATACTCTCACATATAGCACATTTGTAAATTATGTCTCATACCTTCCAAACTAACATTTTCATCCACCAAACTCTGGCTCAATTCTGGTGCTCACACACTATTAGCTTTTCCATTAAGTGAGGGTATTTTGGGCAGACCACTTTTTGTCAGGGTATAAAAATGTAACTACTCTTAACAAAATATTAGGGGATAATTTTGCAAAAACAACACGCTTACTACGATTTGTCACTCTTCCTCTGCAGTAACATCGTGAAATAATTCTTTTTTTTACTGCTTGCTTATTAATGATATAGTTGATAAAATTTCTCTCCATAGTCAAAAGAAAAGGAAACATCATCTATGTTACCTTTTAACCCAATATGATGTGTATAAAAAGGCTATTATCCTCCGTTGGTTTTCAAATAATAATTTGAATAGTGTGAATATTACAATTATCAATGAATGTTATACAACCAATAATACACATTATACAAGAAATATGTGTTGGCAGAAAGCTAACAACATGCAAGACGGAGCCGCTTCCATATCACACCAATAGGTGCATTGTTGGCATCACCTTCTGTACTACCATATCCACCGCCCAACGGGCCACTATCGTAGCCACCATTCTCCCCATCACCATGACCCACCACCGCCGACCACCCACAACGACCTGCCGGCACACCAACCACCCACAACCACCAATCCCGAAACCCACTGTCACTGCCTCCAACTGAACCCACTCTCGATGGGCCACCAACGTAGTCACCACTCTCCATATCACCATGACCCACCACCGCCAGCCACCCACGACCACCCACAACAACCACTCCCGAAACTCATGGCCACCGCCTCTAACCGAAACTATTGCCCGACGGGCTATCACCGCAGCCACATCTTTCCTCATCACCATGACCCACCACCGCCGGCCACTCATTGTAAGACCTCGCATATTTAAATTGCTAATAAAAAAGAAGGAAAAAAAAAAAGAATTAGAGAGTTTGGGGACGTAATGGGTATTTTTGAATTATTATTGTTTTAGGAATATAAGTATATACCTTTGGATATCTGATGACTTACGTACAATATATTCCATGGAGTAGAAGGAACTTCAGAGCCTCCAAAGCATCTCTAGGAATAAAGCTTTTAAGATTTTGATCGTCACTTTGAGGTAAGAGCATATTTCTTATTTTTAGAATTGGAGTTCATGGTAATTAAGAACCACATGAATTATTGCGATTGTTAGACTCTAATTGAGAATTTGGGTATTAGAACTTTTGATACAATTCGATTGGGAAGATCAAGACCTTAATTTAAAGATTGAAGGTAAGGGTTTACTTTTAAAATCCGATTCAGCGTTGGACTAATCATTCGTATAAGGATCTACTGTTTTTAATATCTGAATTAGCGTTAGATCGATCGGTTCTAATTATACACCTTTGACAGATTTCTATGTTCGTTATTTTCATCATAATACCCGTTAAGCCGCAATTCTCTTTATGTTCTTTTTTCGACAGAGCAGTTTCTTGTTTGGGTTTGAATCTGCTCTGTAATTTTTTTTTCTTTCTGACATTGCATGTCTTCTCTCTTGGTTTGTCGACGCCAGATGTGTACAGTAGTCGAGTGCAGTAACCCCATTAGATTTCAGTTATTTCTTTGTCTTCTTCCATAAAGAAATTCACACCATGCTTGTATGGTTCTTTGCATGCCACGCCAATCTCCTTTCTGATCAATTCCATTTACATCATTCACTCACCTGTGACTTCCAGCCTCTTTGGTAACAGGTTTCTCAAAATTGGTGGCTCCACCAATTGGTTATTCGTGATCTTATGAATTGTAATTTTATTCATTCTTTGGATAAAAATGAAGTCTCCTTACAGTTTGCCTCCAAGCACTCATTGACATGCAATTTTTTTATTTTTTATTTTTGAGATTTTCAGCCACATGTCAAGTTACAGTGCAATTCATTTTGGCACACGTTTGTACTATATTTTTAAAATTGCGAGATCATACCAACAGTGATTAAGTCGATTTAACATCTTATTTTTGAGCTTACATTTTTTACCCTTCGATGGTAGGCGAAAAATTGTGTACCATTCAAGTCGTTTGATATACCCCTCTTGAATTGTTTGTAGGGAAAATTGCAAAAAATAACCTCGTGGTTTGGGTCAGTTGCAAAAAGACCCCTGCTGTTACAAAAGTTGTAAAAGAACACCCAAGGTGCTAATTATGTTGCAACCGTTATAAAAACCGTCCACATTAGCGGCATATGATGCTCACACTCCTCATAAGTGCGTTTCACAAAAAACCAATGTAAGAAAATGACTAAAATGCCCTAAGTTTCTTTCTCTCTCCCAAATTTCTTTCCCAATCCAACCAAGCCAAACCCTAGTCGCAGCACTCACCGATCCGGCCGCATCCACCTCCACAACCCATCTCGGAAGAACAGACCGCCGTTCGAATGGTTGCCGGACCAAATCTGCCGTCGATTCTCGCTCTCCGAGATCAAATCAGCCACCAAAAACTTCAACGACGTGCTGCTCGTAGGTCAAGGCGCATCCGCCACGGTGTACAGAGGAACCCTCAGAGACGGGGCAACCGTCGCCGTAAAGCGGTGGAACTCTGTGTCCGGCCGGGGACTCGAAGCATTCAGGTCAGAGATTGGGGTCCTGTCGCGGTTCCTCTGATCGGCTACTGCGATGACCGCGAGCTGGCTCTCGTTCACCGCATGCTGCACCTAATTCCGCCGTCGCTTACTGCGGCCGCCATAATCACACAGTCGGGGCTTGAATGTGTGGCGGCGACGGGCATGACTGGGCAGTTGTGATGAGAGAGAAGGCCCCGGCAATGAAGGGCAGGGCTGGAGGTGCAGCGGGTCTGGCCAGGCTGATGGTGTCGCCCCTCTGCACTGAAACAGGGGTATTTTAGACATTTTTTTAAATCATTACAGAAATTGTCGAATGTAACACTTTTCCGATCACAGGTGTCTTCTTGCAACTTTTGAAACTGAAGGGGTCTTTTTGCAACTGACCCAAACCACGAGGGTGGTTTATGCATTTTTCCCTTGTTTGTAACTATTTATTTATGTTTCTGCCCCCACAACTTTGGCTAACTTGTGAGTTAGACATTTGATGTGAACTGAACACTCCTTCGTGTATATGACACATCAGCTTACATGGTCTAGGTAACTTGGTAATGTCTCAATCAATTAACTTATTAGACGTATGTGTAGGAAAATCTATGAGCCATGTCACAGTGTATGTGACTTTTCTGTTTCTGACTTACCCACGTGGATTGGAACGTGGGCTAGCTCAATGAGATGAGCTAGAGATCGGGATCTAATTTTCTGAACTTGGTTTTCACGTGTCAGTGATGGCATGTGTGACCTTATTCTGAATGGCTCTCTAGTGTCTGTCTCTGTACAAAAACATATTTTGGCATTTCGAAATTCTTGTGTTAAAAATTCTGTATGTTCGAAATTTCGTTTTCTCAGACATCTTGTATTTCTTTTGGTTGGTCCGTTAAGCGACCTTACTGGGCATTTGGCTCACTCCCTTATTGTTTTCCTTTCAGGTGATCTGTAGGTGGGACTGAATAATGGGGCTAGCCGTGTGACTGAGAGCTAGCGTTATAACTTCAGAGTTAATTTGATTATTTTTAGGAATTATAGTGTGAGAACTTAATTGGGTTTAGATGTTTAATTTGAAACTCCGTTTAGGAGTAAACTGTGGACTAAATTACTGTCTTAGGCCTATTTGACTTTTAATTATGTAACTTGGAGACTTATTATCTAGATGCTCTGAATGACCACTTGAAAGATTTTTTGACATTTTAAGGTTTTCTGACTTTGTTTATTTGATATTAACGCTTCGAAAATTCGGGGCATTACACTCATGACCATTCACAACAACCAATCCCAAAACCCACGGCCATTGCCTCCAATTGAAATCACTGCCCGACAGGCAACCACTGGAGCCGCCACTCTCCCATCACCACGACCTACCACCGCCGGCCACTCATAACAACTAATCCCGAAACCCACGGCCAACCAAAACCACACCCGACGGGCCACCACCGCAGCCACCATTTTCCCCCATCACCATGACCCACCACCGCCAGCCACCCATAATAATCAATCCCAAAACCCACGGCCATCGCTTCCAGTCAAAATCACTGCTCGATAGCCAACCACCGCAGCCACCATTCTCCCCATCACCACGACCCACCATCGCTGGCCACCCACGACCATCTATGGGCACAGCCACAACCACCTTCATATTTGACCAATATGCATTCTAGACTCTCTTATGCAAAATACCCATCATTTTTTTAAGGGCAAATTACACTTATATCCCTGAGGTTAGGGTATAATTACAGTCAAGGACAACGAGTTTCAAAATGTAACATTCCGTGACCAAACACTTTTAAAATGTATCAACCGTGTCCATCCGTCAGGGTTCTGTCCAAAAAGTGTACTTTTTTTATGATGTCATCAATACATATATTTAAAATGACGATACTACCCCTTGTACTGTATATGTTGAATATTTTTAAAAATTTTAAATTAAGAATTCAAGCCTTAATTAAAGATTAGGGTTTTAAAATCCAAAATTAGGGTTTTGTTGAAACCCTAATTTGCAAATTAGGGTTTTCCTGAAACCTTAATTTCCAAATTAGGTCCAATCCCTCACCCCCAGCAGCCCCTTCCCTCACTGCCGGTAGTCCTCTTCCCTCACCCTGGCAGCCCTTTCTCTCCCCGCCGGCAGTCCCCTTCCCCGCCGACAGCCGCTTCCCTCACCTCGACAGCCTCTTCCCTTCCCGCCGACAGCCCCTTCCCTCACCCCGGCAGCCTCTTCCCTCCCCGCCGGCAGTCCCCTTCCCCACCAACAGGCCCTTCCCTCACCCCGGCAGCCCCTTTTCCTCCGGCAGTCCCTTCTGTTATTCGCCGAACAGAGTAAATCCACCATCGGTGACGTCGCCGTCGCCCCTATCAGCGACGTCGCCGTCGTTCTTCCCCTTCTATCTCTTCTCTCCTCCCCCGCAGCAGGGGGGCGGCGATTTGGGGCTGTCCTTGACCCCGTCCATGAAAAAGTAAAAAAAATGAGGTTGGGGGGATGGGGGCGGGGGGGTGCTGGGTGTGGGGAGAGGAAGAATAAACAGTAAATTAAGTGGGTAGTTTATTTTAAAGTCAGGGGCAATCAAGTCTTTTTGTCAAAACCGTTAAGTATTTTTGTATTCCGTTTGTCAATGGACATAAGTGTTACATTTTGAAACTTTGTGTTCTCGCATGTAATTACCCTAAAACCTCAGGGACATAGGTGTAATTTGCCCTTTTTTTAATCCAAAACATGCCTATGTGATTTGACCAATATGCTCTCAAAATGTTAGGGTGTACTTTTGCAAACCCTAGTTTTTTCTAATAAGATGGATGGAAAGTAAATGTTTGCAACATTAACCTTAGTTTGGTGGATAACAATGCTATTTTGGAAGGTCTGAGACATAATTTCTAAACTTGTCATATGTGAGTGCATTTTTTGCTATTTACACTCAAAACAAGTGAAATGTACTTTATTATGCACCGTTGCACGTAAGATTGAACCTTACTAATAATTAGGTATACAAAAGTAGACGATTTTATCTTATTTGACTCATTTCTGCCCAAACTACATTACTGGCACTTGTTATTTACTTTGCTTGTCTATTTTATTTGGCTTCTACTTTTTAATTTTTTCCAATATATCAAGGAAATTTACACCAATAGTTCCCCAAGGGCCAAGACACGCATAACTAAACACCAATAACTCTAACCACCACCATCAAGCTCCAAAATAACGACTGCACACCAAAAAAGCCATGACGAAACCTATCATCGATGCCAGGGATGACAATCGAAGGCCTAATGAGAACATCGTCTCACCCTACATGGCACTTATTTGAGAAAGCCTTAAATGGGTTTGCGGCAATTAGGGATGGGACAAATAATGATTGAAGTCAATATGAGTTATTTGAGTTTTCACATCCCAACATAATCAAAATAGATTTTTAGCAATTGACATGGTCGCTCCGTCCCATATAAATTGATCACATTTTATTAGCACGCAGATTAGGGATTTAAGATATATATTATGTGTTTCCTATTCTACCCTTTAGAGAGATGAAGAGAATAAAGTAGATCAGAAGAGAGATAATGAGTTAGTGAAATGTTAAATGTGGAGAGAGAAATAGAATAAAAAAGTGTAAGTGAGCCAAAAGAGAGAAAATGAGTTTGTGGAGAATTAAATGTGAAGAGAAAAACAGAATAAAAAATATAGAGAGGGTAAATATGTAAAAGTACATATAAAATCTTTCTTAATTTAGAAAGTAAACAATTTTTATAGTACTACCGATAATATGATTAAATTTTGTGGGACGAAGAAAGTATATGATAACCCTATCCCCCTCCTCTCTCTCTCTCTCTCTCTCTCACACACAGAGACAGAGACCAGCCTACAATTGGCGCCACCATCGACTGCCAGTCTTACCAGCACCATCGACACTGGCCATTACGGTAGCCGCCACCACCCGTTTGTTATTTGCAGCAGCAACCATCACTACCAACAACCTACATTAACTGCCAGCCAGCCAGCCAACCATTACAGCCTCATTATGAAAATCGGTGATGGTTTCATTGGGGAAAGTGATGGTTGTCGTGACAGAAGTGGAGTCAGGTGTTGTTGAAATGGTGATTGCAGTAGCTGTGAGTATGTTATCAAACGGTGAGTGGGGGGTATGTGTTGGCAATGGTGTTTAGGTGGTGGCATGACAGTGATGGTGGAAGTGCCGGCGACGGTGGTGATTGAATGGAGGAAGAAAGAGGAAGGAAAAAAAAAGGGTCTTCGCTACAACATTGGACTTCCCTCATTTTCATGGTTTTCCACTATTATCCCATTAAAGATAAACAAGTCTTAAATGGCGGTGAGGTGATTGGGCTTGGTGTTGTATATGTTCATCCTTCTGTTCCATGGTTGTTGCCTAACGAAGAAAGAACTAGCGATCGTGGTCACACGCGATACCTATACACTATATTGACAATAGATTTGCATAATAATGGAAGAAGAATGATATCGCACTGAATTAGATATACTTTTTCTTTTGCTTTCATCATACAAACTATAAATGGAAGGTACAAGTACTTTTGGTAATGAAAAAAAGAGATAATGATTAGAATTGAGGAACGTTGGTAGATTAAGAATTACGACCACTCGAAAATTTTTCCATTGTGTTGAGAAGAGGGGGTGAGAAAAGGATGAGAAAATTACTAACATGAAAAATTCGTTGTTACCATTTTACCAGTTGTTAACAGAGAGAAGTTGTAATGTATTACATGTGCGAAATTGAAAATTCAAAAAGACTTCATCGTAAGGGCATTTACCCCTAGTAACAATATCGATATCAAACTTTTTCTTGGCCTATAACCAATTGCAGTTGATTTATTCTCCGAACTTTCTTTGATATTCATTGTAAAGGGTAACATCGTCAATATACAAATTTCGTCAACTCTTTTAGTTGAAAAGATAACAATTAATGTATAGACAACATAGTAGTGTAGATGTTTGAACTTCATCGTAACTATGTGGAATAAGAAGAAATTAAACTTCAATAGTGCCGAGTGTAATTAATCCCGTTAAATTTGAGAAACTAAGGCTACAACAGTTATCTCCGGCTGGGCCTTTCTTACCGTTTTCGAACATGACCTTGATATTGTATCTATAAAATCCATGATTTGTGCTAGCTCTGGTTCCCATTTGTATTGCCATTTGCCAATCGTTCCTCGCATTCCAAATTCTCTAACCAGATAAATGAAGCTAGTTCCAGAGCTTTGACCATTAGATTTTTTTTTTTTTTGGGGTTTAATCTCACCATCATATTATTCCACCAGTCAAATGACATAATTATATGATAGTTCGTTTCAAGGAAGTCAAGCCAGGAGGGTTTAGAAATCTACTTCTTTTGATTTTTTTTTAAGTAGTACGTTTGAGATTTCAAGATATTCAAGTTCATGCCCTGCATTTTATGATTTCTTTTACAATGCAAGAGAAATAATCAATTGCAAAAATAGCAAAGTTAAGCGGTGCATTGAATTGAACGAGTATCAACCAAAGTTATTTACATGTAACCGTGACATGAAGTACATAATAACGGTCTCCTACTAACTTCAACTCCATAATTCGCTGCATATTGTGCTCACTAGTCTCGACTAACAACAACCTATGGGAGAACGGGAAAAAAAAATGAGCTTCTTAAACAAGTCGAGAACAACCAAAAACAAAAAACATTTCAATGAAGCATAGCAAGTTGCCATCTAATGTAGCCCAAAGACCAATCAATCGACGGTCCAACAGTCGAAACAACGAGCATTATATCTTCCCACTAAACAATAGGCTTGAACATTGAAGATTGTTACACAGATATGTTTGCCTCTCATTTTGTGACAGAATTTAATGATCGAGGATATGGATTAAAACTAAGCAGCAGGTGAAGCAATCACCGTGATTGTTTGGTAGTTATTAAAATTATACTCCGTATCTCACATTGGTTAAAAATCAGAAATGAATTTCCTTTTTATATTTGGTGGACTTATTCTTTTTATAAACATGCTTTTCGGTTTGATACCAGACTTTCAAATGGTGTCGGAATCAGACCCGCTACCTATTTCTATTACCATCCTCGTACTGTAATTTCGTTTTTGATCCAGATCCCCTGCAGTTGCCTAGGGTTACAGCAGGGGTGTTGTAGCCCAGCAACAGCCGTTGGATCGAGTTAAGTCGGAGGGAAGGGCTCAGATTAAGCCACGTCACCGGACACATTGAAGGCTCGTCATTTACTCTGCCGACAAACACTCTCTCTCCAAACCAACGACCCCATTAACTCTCTCTCCAGCTCCTCCTGCCGGCGGCCAAAACCCGCTCCAGCTTCCAGCGCTGACACGGCGACGGTGGTGAACTGACCGGAGACGCGAACCAATGATCCACCTTCCGGCGAAACGATGACGCCGGAACCAATGATCCAACAATCTGAAATCACGAACCAAGGACGGCGACGACGCCGGCGCCTCCAGGGGACCATTCTCTCTTTCGGATCCATAATTCCTTCGGCCGGCGGCAGAAGCCCCTACACCTCCCGGCGACGGCACATCCGGTGGTGAAACTTCAGGCAACGTTCTGTAATTCACAAGTTTGTACTCCAGCCCTTTGAATCTATCACCGATACGTTCCTCTATAATTCCATCTATGTTCTCCATTTTCAATACCAACAATTGCTCAAAACAAATCCATATCTTCCACATAAAACAAACATATATCCTCTATTGTAATAGAAACTATAGGTAGGGAAAATTTAAATAGCAAGACATTTTTCGCGTCAAGCTTATCAAGTGAGCAGGTTATTGTGACTGTAGAGTGTAGGCATGCATCAATCAGATTGTCTTTCTTTTCTTCTAAGTGTGGACCATATGATAACTCTGTTTCATTGGACTTTCTCTTCCTGTCTTTATACTTGACAAGTTCTTTTGATAATTTTGTAGGATTGGCGAATCCGGCCCCAATTATTCAGACATTTTATGCGGAGGATCAAATTTTCAACGATGTTAAGCTGGATGGTGTTGTTACGTTGGTAGATGCTAAACACACTTGTTTTCACTTAGATGAGGTTAAGCCAAAGGGAGTAGTCAATGAGGCAGTAGAGCAAATTGCTTATGCTGGCCGCATTACAGTAAACAAGGTACACATTGGCTGCCTCGTGCTATATATTTCTGCCGTACATGTACTTGTCAATTTCTGTTTCATAAAACGTTCGAACCATCTTTATTCATTGTTCTTAGCATTCAATAAAAAGTGTGGTTCCTTTGCTTTAAGCTCTGGCCTTTATGAGTGTGTTTACTTTTCGAGTTTGTGAGTAATTTTGCATTTACTCACTAAAGGAATGACCAGGTTTTACAATTTTTAGTGGATAGTAGGGTTATCTGGCGGCCCCTTTAGTGTGTTAGAAGTTCGAGCTGAAAACTAATCTTAACATACCTAGCCTAATCATATTCAACCCTCCCAACTCAAGGACCATCTATGGTGTCCCCAAATGCTGGAATTAAGGACACAGGAGAGTAGGTCCCTCTATCTTATTTTCATTTTCCTGTCTCTTGGGGCATGTGGTTTCAGTCCTGAGCCCCGCACGATACTACCATTTCAAGTAGCATGAAGTTCTTTGACAGTAGGATTTTCGTCATATAAAGAACAACTGTGACTTGGTCATTTTGACGAGGAAGCTTCACTGTTGTGCTGTAATCGCCAAACTTTCTGGATTGATGTAGAGGGTATAAAAGAACATGTTGCTATGCTTAGATAAGTTGTGACGTGTGCCTCCAAAAAGTCGCAGTTGGGTTTAAATTATTGATGGTGTTGTTTCCTCTTCCTTGGAGTAATAATGATGTATTATTATGTTTTCATTCCAGTCCGGAACTTATCCAAACCACATAGCCTGCCATCGTATGTAAAATGATGATATGGACGTGATATTTTGCTTTAGTGTCTGACTTGTACACATTTTTCTTTTTTGTGTGGGTAACACTGATCTTGTTGGTGAAGCAGAAGTTGCTTCTATGATTTAGCGGATAAGGGTTGGTGGCCTAGCGAGCTGCTTATGCTTTTCTGTTATCTAGTTTTATTGTTTTTCTATTAAGCATTGATGTGGTTGAACGCAACACATAAACCGTCTGGCTAATCTGAAGAGGACAAAGTTTGGAAAAGTTGACTTGGATTATGTTCTTGGTATTGGAGAATGGAGGCTTTAATTTGGAAAGATTATAATTTCTCCACAGTTTTGCTATATTTAAATAAGTTCATGCCAAAGAAGAAGGTTTGAGCTGCTTTGCGTGGTCATGGAATCGCATTCACTTTGTTATGTACAGCTTCCTTTCAAATGGACGAATGCTTTTAGTTGCCACCGATAGCTTCACACTGAACTGGCTCAAAATTACATTGGATCAACTTCTAAAGCTAAGGCTTGCACCGAGTTGATTTAGTTGCAATTTTGCTTGGAGAGATATACAAGATTTTTTTAGCAGAAAGTGAAGACTGTGGATAGTTTTGACTGTATAGTCTTTTAGCAAAAAGTGAGCTGATTATAGTTTTGATTATTTGATTATTGGCTATATAGTTTTTTAGCATAAAGAATTTTATGGATGATGATGTACAGAGTTTTATGATTTCTAATAATACATCAGGTTTGATTGAAGCTTTTAGCTATTCCATAAGCTACGCCAAGTTCCTTTTTACTTGGAATCATTAGTTGATAATTTTGGAATGATATTGTTCAAGCATTACATTCTAATCTTCTACTTACTGCTTACCCCATTTAGAGTGAAATGAATACTTTGCAAATTATTTGAAGCTGTGTTAGTGTTTTATCAGCTTGTGCTCATCTTGGTGCATTAGATCAAGGGAAGTGAATCCATACTCTAATTGATATGTATGCAAAATGTGGGCAAATAGATTGCGCAAAACAGGTTTGTAATGAGACTAGTAAAAGGTATCTTCTAACTTGGATGCGCATGATAAGGGGGTTTTCAAAGCATGGGCTTGGTAGGGAAACTCTTGAGTTGTTTGCCAGAATGTTAGCAGAAGGCATTAAACCAAATAATGTTACTCTCATTAGTGTTCTAAATGCATGCAATCATTCTGGCAGAGTTGAAGAGGTCCAATCAAACGACGCTTGTGTCTCGTCGTATAATAAAGAAGCGTCAAAGATGACTTGTTCTCTATAGTGATTAAACCCAATAAACACTCCAAGAGGTCTATGATCTTTATTAGTGGCAAATGTAGTGTCAAATGTCACAATGTCACCAAAAAGTTCGTAATCCATGGGTTTCATTCCATCCGCCCAAAAGATATTAGTAATTTGCTCCTCATTATCCAATTGAATGCATTAAAGAATGACGGATCTTGTAATGCTTGATTTTTAAAACTCATCAACAAATTTACCACTTCTCCAAATTGCAATCCTCTTTCTCGTTTGGTCCGAAGATAATTTTTTTGGTCTAGCGGAAGGAATCCAACGTGTTTACTTCCCCCGAATTTCACACCAAACAAAGCAAAAGCCTTCTTTTGTGTAAGCCCGACATCATATGCCAAATCAACTTCTATAGCTTGACTTTCGGTTATATTTCTTTGACTTCGCAAAAGATGAACACATATTAGAGCGTGAAGATCATGGTTATGCTCTCCATTAAAGTCCGAAAGATAATACTTACATTTCTTTCGATCATATATAATTTTCATCCCTACAAGACAACCCGTTCTTGTCTCCGCTCTAGAAGCTTTAGACAAATGATCACGTTTATCAATCTCTCGAAAACCCTCTTTGTTGCACACAAATTTTTCAGAAGTGACAATTTCATCTTTTCGACTTTTGTTTGAATAATCCTTGCGCACGCCAAAACCCATTTTCCCTCCATAGTCCACCCAAAATTTTCATGCCTCATCCCGGCTATCGAATTTCATACCATTTTTAGGTACCCAATTATCTAATCTGCATTTGGATAGAAGTTCATTACTCCATACTTTAAGAAGTCTACTACGTAATCATAACAACATACATGCATTTCACTATATTAAACTCCATGAAGAATATGCATTACCAGTAAGTTACTGAAAAAGGGAAATAAACAATTGCTAATCAAGTAGAAGAAACATGGAGACATTATGCTAATCAAGTAGGAGAAACTGGCAAACATGAGTAGAGTTGCAGGTTAAATAGCATAAGTCAATATAAAAGCAAACATGAATAGCAAACTCATGTTTGATGTTTCTAATGTTTGCTGTTCATGTTTGCAGGTTAATCAGTTTTTAAACACGAGAACAACAAACATGAGTAGAGACAACAAATTAGGCAGAGTTGTTAAATCAATATAAAAGCATTCAAGTTTAGGTACAATTAAATCAATAAAACAACACTCGGGATACATAAATTAAATATTGATAATGTCCAATTTGAGAGTTGCAGGTTATGAGCTGCTATTAATGTGTTCACCAAACAAGGAGACAATAATTTTTCTCATTTTTTTCTTTTGCTTAATGGTATGAAACGTGAACAAAAGTGCAGACCATGGTATTAGCAAATCACAGGTCATATGAACGTGAACAAAAGGTCATATGAGGGGTCGTTAATTTGGAGAGAGAGTGTTCGTCGGCAGAGTAAATGACGAGCCTTCAATGTGTCAGGTGACGTGGCTTAATCTGAACTCTTCCCCCCGACTTAACTCGATCCAACGACTGTTGCTGTGCTGTAACCCTAACAACTGCAGGGGATCTGAATCTGACTGGGTTCGTGTAATTTAGATCGAGGCTCGAGTTTCGAGGTTCTCGATACTCGGAATCATCCCTTAAATGTGCTTCTCCTATGAGCACGCAATACATAGGTGGAAACAAGTGGTGGAGATTTAAGCAGGTTTTTAGCCTCACATCGGCAATCGTCAGACTTTTAGCCTTTTTCTTGGGGTCCGTGAAAGCTACTAGGCATAAGGATGAGGCCCCAGGTGTTAAGACTCCCATTGAAAGTTCAACTTTCTGGTGTTCATCTTGGTTCCAAGAGTTCCAACCGTGTGTTCTTATACCTCGGCTTCAACAGTCACGCTGCATTTGTTGTTCTTCTGGCTCCATGTGCAGATGAAACAATGTCACAACACATGTTAATCGGGCGCAAGTTAGGCACTATACAGCACTGAATTTCCCTTGAGCTTCTGGCAATTGGTAGCTATTTGTTGGAGTCACAAGAACCGTTAGGTTTCCATGCCAATTGCGAACATGGTCCAGACCTCTACCAATTACTTATTTTTTTCCTCCTGTGTAACCAATCAATACTCAATCTAACTCGGCGCATATGACCCACACACTTATTCTCGATGGACGAACGAAGAATATTGGTGATGATATTTTTATTACTCAAAACACTACTAATTGCGATCAAAGAGACTGTTTTGAAGATGAAGATCTAAGCTCGTTGATGCTTGGGATGCTTTCTTCGCTTACTCACTTGGTAGGTAAGGAGTTAGTCTGCCAAAAATCACTTGAGGTGTGAGTAAGATCTTGTATTTAGTGACATAATATCTCGATTCTCGACGGTAATTTTTCACTTTTCGATTGGATGTTAGGCTAATATTCTTGTACTAAATGACATTTTGCACAAACCAATGCAAATGAAAATAAGGCGAGGTTGAACTCGTACAATCTTTCTTCTAAATTTATATTCCCCTTGTCATTACAATTGATGATAGTGACTCTTACGAACTTTTTAGTAGCAAAATAACATGAATTTAGCTATCACTCAGCTTAATTGTCACGTCTCCGACATCACTAATGTCACCCACCACGCAAAAAACAAAACAATTAAGTACCATCGTTTGGTCAATGCCATGCTATTTTCTTCCAAAAGAAAGGTTAACAATGACAAAACCAGATAAAATTTGGTCTTGCTCTCATTACTAATACTATGTTAGTAAAAAAGACATTAATTGTTTTCCTACCTTATTGGGTCCATCAGCACACTAAACCTCTTAAAATTTTGCAGGTTCGTACCTTTGCTACAAGTAGTTTTTATAATAACGTCCCCATGGCCAAGCTACTCTTTCCAGCACCCAAGATGTCACTGCCCAATGCTGTAAGCACTTTTAGCACCAATTTGCACATTGAAGCTGTTCAAAGTGTGATGCCACTGAAACCAACCAACCCACGGCAGTCACGCCGCGTGACGGTCGCGGAAAACATGCGTTCGAGCATTTTTCAAAGGCGCCTTCTTGTAATTTTGTATTACAAGAAGGCGTGCGAGGAAGATTCGGGTTGGTTGGTGGCAGGGTGGCTCAGAGAGTCGCTAGGGGATGCATTGTCAGAGCAACCTATACTCGCTGGAAGGATACATAAAGGAGACGACGAGGGAGAATTAAAGATTGTGTCTACTGATAGTGGCATCAGATTAGTCGAGGCACTTACCGCGGTGAATTTGTCAGAGTTTCTTGATCTAAAGGACAAGAAAGAAGAACAAGCCCAGCTAGTATTCTGGGAGGACATTGATGAACAGGAACCTCAGTTTTCTCCACTATTTTTTGTTCAGGTAAGTGCAGATTGACACTCGAGGTATGTCCTTACGAATATATGCTAGCGTCCGCCTTGGAGCAACTTTGCACCTTCATAGTGATTGAAGAATGGCCATGTTGTGAGTTCTAGATATGTGGTGCAGCATTCAAAAATAAATTACATGATGACTCGATTAACAGTGATGTATTATATGTAAATCATAGCTTGTAGCACGTGACCTCCAATATTTTACGGAAAAAATTTGGTGGCAATTCAGGTTGTTGCAGGAAGAACCTACGAACCTTCTATTACAACAATAACTAAATATGTTATTGACTTTTAATCAGCAACCCTTATAAAATGTTGCTAAAATCGCTAAAAATGTCTGCAAAAATCTTACTAACAATATTTATCGATAATTAATAATCACTATGGGGGTAGTTTTCAGTTACTCCTACTACCAAGGTTCCATCAAAATCTTTTTCATATTTTGCTGCACTATAGGAGACTTCTTTGTGTTATGATTAGAAAAACTTTGTCTGCTGGTTGTCGGAAGAAAACTCCTGCAATGATATAGTTCCGTTAAGAAAGTGCTGCTAAGAATTATTGCGGAAGGTTTCAACTAAATTAACACTTAACTCTATAGAACCATCATTAATAAATGTTATATGGAGGTTATAGCTGTCTTACTACAATGCGAATAGCATCCGATATCTATCCTCTGATGAAGAACAATAGTTCCATATCTCCAGGTTTTTGGCTAAGATATATGTGTTGATTTTTCAAGGTTACAAACTTCAAATGTGGAGGATACGCAATTGGGATTAGCTGCAGCCTCCTTCTGGCAGACCCTGTTTCCATGGCAAACTTCCTCAAGAGATGGGCTAATATTCACAACAGACTTACGGTCTCCCTAACTGAGATTCCCCAAACACCCACATTTTACCTCCCTAATCTCAGAAAAACTGCTTGTTCTTCCCCTTATCCAAGTTGCTCAGTCACTAGCAAAAACTCTGGCCAAAGTGTGATCTTCAAGTTTGCGTCAAAGGGTTTGAGTTTGGACACTGAGATGCAAAGGACACTTGCAGAGCTGTGTACCGAAGCGGCAGACCGCAGTTTTGCTACCAAAATGGCTTCAAAGTTGGCCTTGATGATAAAAGAATCCTTCAAAGACGCATTTACAATCGAGAATTACGCAAAACGAGAACTCGTTACGCATGATTCGAGCATTGTGAGCGGACTTACCTGCGTAAGTTGGGAGGATTTAGGAGGTGATGAGATATGCTTAAATGAAGGGAACAAGCCTGCAAGTGTATCGTATTGGATTAGTTCAGGGTGTGGAGAAGGTCTTGTGATGGTGATTCCATCTCCTAATGATGGTTTAGTAGAGGTAAATATCTTGCTCGCAGTTCCTAATTGCAATGTTACATAAAGGGTTCCAAACAAAAACATCACAAGGGTGTTTTTCTGGATGGTTTATGAAAGACTTGTAATCAGAAAAAAATTTATCGATTTTTTTTTTTTTGTCAGTCAGAATTTGATCTAAGCAACGATTGGAGGCCACTTGGATATTGTTCACAGAGCGTAAACTTGCTTTATGATGCTTTAACTTTTCTCACATGTAATCGCATGTTCTGATATCTAATTTATTCCTCGAACGCTCTAAAAATATTTTCTTTAAACTTTAGGTAACTTATCTTGCCCAACCAATAATTGCCCTTTCGTTGATTGTTCTCTTCCTGTAGCTTATCTTGCCATACCATATTGACGTCAAACTAAGCAACAATATACTCACGTAGATTTTTTTTTTCTTTGTCACAAGACTAACCGACTCCACTCAAGATTACTCTTACTTTGACAAATTCATGGCTCAAAGAGATGTGCAGCTCCAAAAGCTTACACTGTTAAGGAATCAACTTAACGGGAGCTACCCACAATAGCAAATTTTGGAAGGCTTCTCATTGTTTTTTTTTTTTGTGGTCAAATGTCCCTTTATTTCATTGAAGCACATAACATGTACAATTGTTTCCAATTTAGAGGGTGTTTGGGGTTGATTTTGAGATGGTCAAACCTGATTTAATCTAGATTAAATCAGGTGTGTGAGTGTTTGGCAAACGAGATTATGAGATTTAATCTAGCTAAAAAAGTTAAAAACTGATTAAATCCATAATCATGGAAAGTGAAGATTATGAAATAATCACTTTTTTCATAATCAGGTTTGACCTTTTAATTTACAATTATATCCCCATATTTTTCACAAAAAAACATTTCATACCCTTTTAACTAATTATTGGGTGTGACTTTTAAGATAGACTTTATTTATAATTTGGGAAAGTTATCATACTATAAGCACTAATGCGAGATTGTTGATATTTTTAATTCAGAATAAGAAATAACAACTTTTGTAGATGGTTGAAAATAGATTTTTCAATAATTTTTTTCGTATATTGTAGTTATTTTCAATTGAAAGGTTAACATTACTTCACTAAATGGATATTAGAAACTTTATTTATGTACTGTCCTTTATGGTCATTTTGTCATATTAAAACTGATTTAATCACTTTCTATCCAAACACTTTTTGTAACTTTAAACTAGTTCACATCTAATTTTGCCAAAAAGCAAACTGATTCTCTTTAAAGTAGTTAAATCTGATTTTGAAAACTGATTCAGATTTAAGCTGAAATCTGCTTTTCATAATCAATCCCAAACGGCTTCTTACAATGACAACTACTACTGTTATAGTACAATCTTGCTTCTAACTATTTACATGAAAATCCCCTCATTTATCTGTTGGAAATTTTCCAATAATAGATTATTACCTTAGTAAAGTTTGTACTACAAGGAATAAGTTGCAAAAAGAATCAATCAAATTGATTGATTGGTTTGAGAGATATTAACTCTCAAACATTGGCATTTAATAAGGTTGAAACTAATCATGAAGTGGGTTCCCACATGGCTTGGGAAATGGAAAAGTTAAGGGTATTTAAATGGCCATGTGACATATCATATTGTTCTAGAAACACATGGTATGCATGGCCATGCACTTGCACATGCACCGCACCGCACACGCGCGCGCCGGCGGCGGCGGCGGCGGCGTAAAGGCGCTATTGGCGCTTTTAGGCGCACTTCGCACGTGCGCATCGTCGCTAGGAGCCCTCGCCCAGCCTTAACTTTTGCGACAAATTCAGCTTGTGAGCTGCAACTTGAACTGAAACAGTTAATTCGAAATGGCAACTGCAATTGGTGCCTTTTAGTTCAAAAGTTGCACCTCTATATTGTGTCTACAGATTGTGACTGTTAAGTGACATCTGCAGAGTCACTTAACTGCCACAACTGTTTGCACCTGTTCTAGGCACCCTTTGGTGTCTATAAATAGGCTGATGGTCAGATCATAAACTACACTTCGAATTTCTTTCTTGCTCTCTCTCAAATTTCTGTCTGTTGATTGCATTCTGCTGTGATCAACAGTGTCTCGCCTGTTTTATCTTGGGAGGCAGATTTGCTGCTACCCTAAGCAGATTATAAGGGAGCAAATACTGTCTTAAGGAAAGAGTGCAACGCATTCGACTCAGGCATCTTCACTCCAGATTCTCCATACTGCCTTTATTTCTAACAATCTTAAGACAATATTTGGCTACGATGGAGAATACTTCAAGGATGCCTGTCACCAACGACATCTCAAAGCTGGCTAAGTTCGATGGCTCTTTCTTTAGGCGATGGAAGAGCAAGATGTACTTCTTTCTTGCTGCTTTGAAGATTGCCTATGTGCTCACTATTCCAAAGCCTATGGTGGATGAAGCTGCAGACGAAGCAATAAAGCATGATGCCATGAAGCGAAAACAAAGGTGGGAGGAGGATGACACCTTCTGCAAGGGATACATTTTGGGAGGGCTGTCCGACACTTTATACGACGTGTACGAGATCAAGTATGCAAACAGCACCGCAAATGAACTTTGGGATGATCTCGACAACAAGTACAAGACGGAGGACGCCGGGAATAAAAAATTCCTAATCAATAAGTTGTTTGACTTCCGCATGGAAAATAGCAAGTCAGTTATTACTCAGATTCATGAACTGCAAATGATTATGAATTTAATTATTTCGGAGGGCCACTCTCTTGACGAGTCTTTCCAAGTGTCAACGATAATTTCTAAATTACCGTTAGCTTGGAAAGATTGTCGTAAGGAGTTAAAACAAAAGAAGGATGCCATGACCATGCAAGAGTTGGTTAAGTATATCCAAGTTGAAGAAAATTCTCGCAACTTGGCTAGGCTTGAGTTGAAAGACCACAAGTCCGCCCAGGCTCTTGACATAGATCATGGCTCCTCTAGTGGCACTAAGCGTAAGCTTGATGGTCAAGCTTCTGTTTCTACCAACCGGCAAGACAAGCCTAAAAAGGCCTGTTGGAAGTGTGGGAAAATTGGCCACTTCAAGAAGGATTGTCGAGTGGCTAAGAGGCAGAAAAAGGACCATGCCAATATGGTTGACAACGAGGACTTCGTTGCAGTGGTTTCCGAAGCCAACATGATGGGGGAAGATGAAGAGTGGTGGGTGGACTCCGGTGCAACCAAGCATATTGCTAAAAACAGAAATCTATTCAAGGACCTCGAGCCAGTTGCTGAGGGATATCAACTCTGCATGGGAAATTCATCTACGGCTAAGGTCATGGGCAAAGGAACTGTGGTGCTCTATCTCTCTTCCGGAAAGACGCTTACCTTAAAGGATGTACTTTTTGTTCCCGATGTTAGGAAAAATCTTATATCTGTTAGTATGCTTAATCAGTTTGGATTTAAGATTTTGTTTGAGTCAGATAGTGTAATTCTGACTAGGGTGGGGAACTATGTTGGCAAGGGCTATGTAACCAATGGATTGTACAAGCTTACTATGGCTAATAAAGAAACTAAGTTTGTTTATATTGCTGTTCCTTTTAATTTATGGCACTCTAGACTAGGTCATGTTAATTATAAACGCATGAGAAGTATGGTAAAATTGAGTTTAATACCTCAAATTACTTCACCTAGTTTAGAGAAATGTTCAGTTTGCATAAAGTCTAAAATTGCCAGAAAACCCTTTAAAGGGGTTGAGAGGAAAACACAATTATTAGAATTAGTACATTCGGACTTGTGTGAAATGGAAGGTAATCTAACAAGGGGTGGTAAAAGATACTTCATTACATTTATAGACGATTGTTCACGTTATACATACACGTATCTTCTTAGGACTAAGGATGAGGCTTTGGATAAATTTAAAATTTACAAAGCGGAAGTAGAAAATCAACTAGATCGTAAGATTAAAATTTTACGGTCGGATAGGGGAGGTGAATATATTTCCTTTGATGATCTATTTGAAACTTGGGGTATCATACACCAAGTTACAGCTCCTTATAGTCCACAACAAAATGGTGTAGCCGAGAGGAAAAATAGGACCTTGCAAGAAATGGTTAATACCTTATTACTTACTTCTAATTTGCCTAAGAATTTGTGGGGGGAAGCTCTCATGACTTCCACATATATACTTAATCATATACCCCACAAGGTATCTAATGTCACACCCTATGAGTTATGGAAGAAGAGAAAACCTTCTTTTGGACATCTTAAAGTGTGGGGGTGTAGGGTGTTAGTAAGGCTAACCGATCCAAAAGATCCAAATTGGGGAAAAGGCAATCGAATGTGTCTTCATAGGTTATGCTCAACATAGCAAAGCGTATAGATTCTTAACCGTGGAATCAACGGAATCCGTTAGCCAAAATATTATTTTGGAATCTAGAGATGCAGAATTTTTTGAGAATTCTTTCTCTAGAGATCGGAAAAATGAAAACACAGTCGATGAGGATCAAGTTCACCCTACTCCGGAAATGGGGGAAGGAGGTGAACTAAGGAGAAGTAAGAGAGCAAGAATTGAGAAAACCTATGGTCCAGATTTCTACCAATTTTTAGTTGAGGGAAGTAGAAATGAAGGTGATTACTCTCATATGTATAATGTAGAACATGACCCTCTTTCATATCGAGAAGCCATAACTTCTCGAGATTCTGACTTGTGGCAAGAAGCTATAAATGATGAAATGGAGTCGATAATGTCAAACCAAACTTGGGTATTGACTGATTTACCACTAGGGTTTAAACCAATAGGCTGCAAATGGATCTTTAAGCGAAAGCTTAAACCAGACGGATCCGTAGATAAGTATAAAGCTAGACTTGTAGCCAAGGGTTTTAAACAAAAGGAAGGAATTGACTATTTCGACACTTATGCTCCGGTAGCTAGACTTAGCACTATAAGATTATTGTTTGCGTTATCGTCCATTAACAAACTAGTTATACACCAAATGGACGTCAAGACTGCTTTTCTAAATGGTATTTTAGATGAGGAGGTGTACATGGAACAACCGGAAGGTTTTGTACTAAAGGGCCAAGAAACAAAGGTTTGTAAGCTTATCAAATCTTTGTATGGTTTAAAACAAGCTCCAAAGCAGTGGCATGAACGATTTGATCAAGTCGTTCTCTCTAATGGATTTAGAATAAATGAATGTGACAAATGCGTTTATTCTAAGTTTGATAAAGGACGTGGTGTGATAATATGTTTGTATGTGGATGATATGTTAATCTTTGGTACTGATTTGGAAGTTGTGTTGGAAACCAAATCATTTTTATCTTCATCATTTGATATAAAGGATATAGAAGAAGCCAAGGTTATTTTAGGAATGAAAGCAATAAGATCCTCGGATTCTATTTCTTTGTCACAGTCTCATTATATTGAGAAAATTTTAAAGAAATTTAATCACGAGAATTGTGCCCTGGTTAATACCCCATATGACCCTTCTATCAAGTTGAGGGCAAATGAAGGGAAATGTGTCTCTCAGCTAGAGTATTCTAGTGTTATTGGCAGCTTGATGTATATCATGCAATGTACCCGGCCAGATATAGCCTTTGCAGTTGGTGTTTTGAGTAGATTTACTCATAACCCCATGTGAAGTTCATTGGAATGCAGTGTTTAGAGTACTTAAGTACCTTAAGGGCACAATGGACTATGCATTAACTTATAAAGAGTTTCCTGCTGTTTTGGAAGGGTACACAGATGCAAACTGGATCACGGACTCAGATGAAACAAAGTCCACAAGTGGTTTGATATTTACCATAGGTGGAGGTGCTGTTTCTTGGGGTTCCAAGAAACAAACTTTGATTTCACATTCGACCATGGAGTCCGAGTTTATTGCTTTGGCAATGACGATTAAGGAGGCAGCATGGCTAAGAGACCTGTTGATAGAGATTCCTCTATGGCCTAAGCCAATGCCTGCTATTTCTATATTCTGCGATAACGAGGCAGCGTTAACGCGAGCATATAGTAAGGTATACAATGGGAAGTCTCGACATATAAGTCTTAGACATAGCTATGTGAGAGAACAACTTAGCAAAGGAGTTGTTACTATTAGTTATGTGAAGTCCAAAGGAAATTTGGCAGATCCCTTTACGAAAGGCCTAGGTAGGGATATAATATGGCAGACTTCCAGGAAGATGGGTTTGAAGCTCATGAAATTAGAGAGGTAACATACACGTGGAAACCAACTAGATACTAGAGTAACCTTTAGTCTTCTAGTTCAATGGAAAAACACGTTGTATTTATAACCAAAGATGCACTAAAAGATGAAGATTTTGATCTTCATGCCATCTCAAAGTAGTGCATACTTGTATGGAGAACAAGAGGAGGGTGGGAGTTATTCCCTTAATAAATCTATGTCCTTACAGGAGGGTGCAAGTCATACAAGTGCACCTTAGTAGATTTACCTATATAAGTGCGGGAAGTGGAGCCGCTTCTACGAGATTTGAGCTAGTCTCTATGGCACTTATGAAAATCCTAAGATGTAGCACATGGCTGTAAATGTGCAGGTATTTGGAAATTTGGTTGGAAAGTTCTACACAAAGTTGTGATGATCAATCACCAAGGATTCTTAGTTCAAGGCTAAGGCTACTTTGAATTCTGATTGACTTTACTACTTTATAGTAAAGGTTCAAGTCGAAAGACACCTTTATTTTAGTAGGACCTACCAAGGGATAGAGAGGTACATTTCTAAACTAGGAATGTGATAAAATCTATTTTTGGAAAATTGGGAGAAATTGTTGAAAATTTTCCAATAATTGATTATTACCTTATTAAAGTTTGTACTACAAGGAATAAGTTGCAAAAAGAATCAATCAAATTGATTGATTGGTTTGAGAGATATTAACTCTCAAACATTGGCATTTAATAAGGTTGAAACTAATCATGAAGTGGGTTCCCACATGGCTTGGGAAATGGAAAAGTTAAGGGTATTTAAATGGCCATGTGACATACCATATTGTTCTAGAAACACATGGTATGCATGGCCATGCACTTGCACATGTGCGGTGCACCGCACCGCACACGCGCGCGGCGGCGGCGGCGGCGGCGTCGGCGTCGGCGGCGGGGGCGGCGGCGGCGTAAAGGCGCTATTGGCGCTTTTAGGCGCACTTCGCACGTGCGCATCGTCGCTAGGAGCCCTCGCCCAGCCTTAACTTTTGCGACAAATTCAGCTTGTGAGCTGCAACTTGAACTGAAACAGTTAATTCGAAATGGCAACTGCAATTGGTGCCTTTTAGTTCAAAAGTTGCACCTCTATATTGTGTCTACAGATTGTGACTGTTAAGTGACATCTGCAGAGTCACTTAACTGCCACAACTGTTTGCACCTGTTCTAGGCACCCTTTGGTGTCTATAAATAGGCTGATGGTCAGATCATAAACTACACTTCGAATTTCTTTCTTGCTCTCTCTCAAATTTATGTCTGTTGATTGCATTCTGCTGTGATCAACAGTGTCTCGCCTGTTTTATCTTGGGAGGCAGATTTGCTGCTACCCTAAGCAGATTATAAGGGAGCAAATACTGTCTTAAGGAAAGAGTGCAACGCATTCGACTCAGGCATCTTCACTCCAGATTCTCCATACTGCCTTTATTTCTAACATTATCTCCCAAGCAGTACATAGTTCTTCATTTTTCTCCATTTTTGGTATCTTATTACAGCTTCCCACTCGATACCTCACCCATTGTTGTATGACATGAGCACATCCTTGTAGAGTAGCTTGTTTTTGTTCAAAGGTCCTTGTGTTTCTTTCCATCCATATTCCATAGATTGTAACAGCAAGTGAGAGTTTTAAGAGTTTAGATCTGAAACTCTTGCCTCTAAAGTAGAGTATTGCAAACTGCAATAGATGTTGCCAAGAGACTAATGGCAGTCTTATTCCAAGCTTTGTAAAGATAGATTCCCAGACCTCTTTAGCATAGGCACATTGCACAAACAAATGGTCTATGGTCTCCTTCTGTAGTTGGCATAGACAACATTTGTCATCCTGAATAATGTTTCATTCTTTGAGCTTATCTCTTGTTCTTATTCCCCCCTTGCATACCATCCATAGTATTACAAAGCATTTTGGTATGTGCCCTGTGAACCAGATTATCTTCCACCATTCAGCCTTACGTGCTTTAGTTCTCAGCCAATCCCATGTTGAGTGTATGGTGAATTCTTCACTGGGATGTAAGTCCCACATGATTTTATCATTATAATCAGGTCTAGGTAATGCCTGAGTACTGATAAGGTCTTGCATTTGTTGTATTGCCTGGGACCGTAGTTGCAATCTATTCCAATTGTCACATGTAATAATGTCTGCAATTTTATTATTCCAGCTCATCCCAGCATCATAAATGATCATTTGTCCAAATTGTTGAATTAATGGACCACCTGGTAACCACCTATCCAACCACAACCATGTAGATCTGCCATTCCCAATATGATAGGTACAGAGTTGCTGCATTTGCTGTCTAAGCTTCAGAATTTTACACCATGTCCATGAAATTGTAGCAGGAGGTTTGAAAGTCCATAAATGTTGATCTTTGATAATGTAGGTGTGACACCACTTAACCCAAATAGTGTCTTTTTTGTGAGCTAAATCCCATAGATGTTTGCATATTGCTGCTTTGTTCCATTCCCCTATTCTCTTCAACCCCAATCCACCTTCTTGTTTGGGAAGACACAAATCTGTCCATGCCACTTTAGCACTAGTACAGTTAACATTCTTTCCATGCCATATACAAGCTCTGATTTTACATTCTAGTTGCTTGATAATTTTCTGAGGTAGGATAAAGATGGAACACCAATATAATTGCTGGAAGGCTTTTCATTGTTACTAACAACTCAAATTTTTGGGAGGCTTCTGGCTCTTAACTCAGAAGAAGCTGATATCTACTGTAGCCAAGTGAAAGGAACTTGTCACCTTTGATGGCACCCTAGAACTATTAGTAATACAGGCTTGAAACCTAACAAATTTTAGAAAGGAAGCCTACAATGTTTTATGTTTAATCTTATTTCTTTTCTTTTCCCTTCCGCGTTTAATCCCGCTCTTTTCTTCCCTATTCTTTCCAAAAATCATTATTGTTTTGATATTTAGTGTATTTTTCTTTTTAGAGATAGTAAACCTGTTGCAATCAGTGACACCCAACTAACGTTCTTATAATACGATTTATTTTCATAGTTACTCAAGCCTAGAAGGTTTTATGTTCAATCTTATTTCTTTTCTTTTTTCCTTCAACCTTTAAACAACCCCCCCTTCCCCCCTCCCTCTCTTTTCGTTTTTCTAAGAAATTGTCATCGTTTTAACTTTTTTTTTTTTTTTTTCATATTTTCCTTTTGAAAAACGGAATGTACTAAACTTGCATGCTCCAACCCGATCAATCTTCCGTGATACAACAATTCTCCATTATTAGTGACATCCAACTAACCTTCTTACGATACAACGTTTTTCTACTCACGACTTGGAGGGTTATACGGTCGTACTAAACTTCAAGCTAGACTAATCTCCTCTGGCGTAACATTTCCACTATAATTACTCAAGTTGGTTTTCCAGAGATGGGGATAAAACACCATACTTATCGGACCCGCGTGTGCTTAAGACTTGAAGGATAAGTGTATATGTTGGAGTTCTGGGGAGAAGTGTTGTAAGTAATTGAAGAATGGATACAAGTACTGGTGAATAATGGCAGCTTAAGCAAAGAGAAATGAGAATCCGGTTACTTTGAAGGTGGGTCAAGTATTCACGGGCTTTGTCACCGGCTGTGGAATTGGTACCGGTGTCGGCCGCCCTTTATAGCTAGATCAAACTTTGGCTCCTACTCGAGTTGTAAGAATCTTCCTCCAATCTCGTGTATGGTGACTATTAATAGTCACTAAATATTTCTACTGGCTTTTCTTCTAACACTTTCAGCGATAATTATTAGCAGCACTTTTTAGTGTCACTAAATAAAAGGCACTAAAAACATTTAGAGATGATTGATTGTCGCTATGTAGGAGGTATGAGGAAGAGTCCTCCAATCGGGCTAGGCAGGTACCTTTCCAATTAAAGATGAACTTTGGTGGGCTCTTGAAACCCAAAACTAACACCACCACCCAAAATCCATGAATGCCATTTTTGTCTCACTTTCTATTTCCTCTGTGCCTAACTAATTAAATGCCAAGTGGGTGTTTCTATTTGATTAAGAGCAAGCGTACATATAATCCGAGATTCGACCTATCCCCATTTTCAACGAAATTTAAGTTGCAATTGCCTACAACCAACCATATCTTCGGTCTTCTTTGGCTACCACTACGATACTTCAAGTCACCGGTTAGAACTTTACATTTTCGTATGTAATACAGCCGATCACTTACAACTTCATACATTTTAAAAGGCTAGTAGCGTGTACGTGCGTTGCAAGTAGGCATCTACATTAATTACAATAAACATAATTATCTAAAATGAAGCAATTTTATATTTGTATCTCATTATGAATATTACATTAACACATAATAATGGTATCTAAAATCGATCCTAGTGATCCCAACTAAGACTAATGGACTACCAACATTCTAATCTTTCAATCATAATTTAAAAGTTTCACCTAACGAAGTAATGCTCGAAATCATCACTACTTATTGATATGAAAAACAAAAAGGGTCTAAAGAGCTCATTCAAGTATAGTATGTATATATGCCTTGAAAAGATCAATGAACATAAATAATTGCACATTACAAAGTGCTAAATCAAATAGCATAATTTAAGAGATAAGCAAATTTTGAATAGTTTGAACTCTCAAACAATGGCATCTCAATTTTCGTTATCTTTTATGGGTTGACCCACAATGCTCATCACTCCGAAGTCATACTTGTACCTTCTTTTGATACTTTTCATCGTTGAATTCTCTCATCTTTCTTTTTTCCATTTTAATGAGAAAATTGGTCTTCCTGTGCAAACCACCAACCTTATGAAACTTTTCAAGTGTTAGTATTATGGAAGAAGGATATTAAGTTATTGAAGTAACAATTTACCCCTTTCTTGAATTCTACGAGCTTTGGCACATTCCAACCAGCTGATTTTTGTCGACGTCCAGATTTGTATGAAACATTTTCCTTCCAGTTTGATCACACATGAACCTGTAAAAAGAAAAAAAATATGTTTAACATCATTCTTCAATTCTTTCCCCATGGATGAAGGCAATAACCAAAATAATGAAAGCTGTAACGTACAGAAGCAAGCAACATAATTCCTTGATTCGCAACATGTCCATGTATCACAGAAATGGTTCAAGGAAAAATCATTAAGCTATACTTCTCACTTAATTGATCAAAAGCAGTACATAAAAGGTAAAATATAAAAGGAAAAAGTGTAGGAAGGAAAATTAATGTCATCTTGCAGTATAAGGTGTGAATTAGATTTTGAAAGAGTACGAGATTTTAAAGTCAAACCAACTTAAACTAGATTTGTAGATCCAATGACTCTAAAAACACCTAAAATCAATATAATATTGCTCTTAATTAATCCAACTTTTGTAACTATACTAACAACCAATCAAATAAGCATAAGTATCTATAAACAGAAACTCATGACAAATATTTTAAATAAAAAGAAAAAATGAAAATTGTAAGATAAATTAAGATTAAATTGAGACCTACATTAAACCCTATAGCTCGCACGCCTCTACCGCACTCCCATATTCGTAGGAATAAATGAAGTCAGAGATAAAACTGTTAACCCTACGGTTGTTTAACTTAGGATTATATTTAATTTTGATGATAACGAACATTAATGATTACGATGTATTGAGTTGATGAAGCAACATGTACAATCTCATACTCATGCAAACGGAATATTAGACGAGCAAATCGTTCAAAGACTCTCAACGGAATGCATCAAAGAAAGAATTCGTCGATTAAGTTTTTCAATGCTTTTATTTTCTTCTTTATAACTAGACATAGAGAGATGATCGTATCGATGACAATAAACCTAGAACTTGCCTATAGGTTTCCCTTACATGCATAAAAGTTTTTCATTCTTTAAAAACTAGGAAACTGTATTTTCAGGAATGCAGTCGACTGCAAGCAAGTTGGGCAGTGAGGTATTACAGTCGACTGCATCCCAATGTAGGCGACTGTAATACTTTCAGTAGCCTATTACAGTCGACTACATTGCAATACAGTCGACATCATGTTGGAAATTTTGAATTTTCAACGGCGACTTTGGGAATACAGTCGACTGCATTGGCACATTGCAGTCGACTGCATTTACCGTTTGGCGCATTTAATGCTCCACCTAACACCAAACGGTCATATTAATTTTCACACCTATAAATACTCATCTTGGGCATAGTTTTGATTCATCAATTGCATTCAAAGTCTTCTTATCTTGCATATACTCAAAGATCAAAGCAATTGTTCAATCTCTCTTGGTTTTCATTGTTTTCTCATCCATTTCAAGAGAGCATTTATTGTGAGCTTACATTTGAGAGTATACACTTTCATAAGTCATCATACACTCATCTATCTTATTCTAGAGCTTAAACTTATACTCATCTACTTCTTGAGAGTGAAATCTTGTACACATTTCTTCATTTAAAGTTTCTTGTATCAAAGTTTGGGGTTGTCATAAAATCATGGTTATAGCTCCCCTTATCTTAAACAATATAAGCTCCCCCTATTTTAAATAATAGGGCTAATTACACCTATGTCCCTGAGGTTTGGGGATAATTACACGCGAGGACACAAAGTTTCAAAATGTAACACTTATGTCCGTTGACAAACGGAATACAAAAATACTTCACGGTTCTGACAAAAGGACCAAGTTACCCCTAAATAAAAGTTGAAATCCTGATTTGCCCCTGGGACCACCCGCCAACCCCCTCCCCCTTCCCCCCAACCTCATTCCCGCAGCACCCCTTCGCCTGTGCCTCCCTGTCGCATGTGCCTCCCCCTTCCCCTTCCCGTCGCCCCAACCCTACCCCTTCCTCTTCCCCTTCCCCGTCGCCGGCGTCGCCTTCACTGGTCGATCGGAAAATGAGGGGTGGTTGACCTCGAGATGGCGCCGGTGATAAATCCCAGGCGGTGGTGGCAGCGGCGCGATGGTTGAAGAGGCGTTGGTGATGGCGCTCGGTGAAGGAGCACCAGAGTTGATCGCCGGTGATGGGGCTGCTGACCGGAGTTGTTGGGCATCGACAGGTCTGTCGGCAACATCGATCGGACGGTTGCAGTGGTGTAGCGGCGCGATGCTTGCAGCAGGGACCAGAGTTAGTCGCCGGCGGCTGGTAGTGGGCTGCCGGCGAGTTAGGGGGAGGGAGACAATGAAAATTAGGGTTTAAAGTACTAATTTAAAATTTTTAAAAATTACTCAGTATATACAGTACAAGGGTAGTTTTGTCATTTTAAAAATACGTATTGCTGACATCATTAAAAAATTACACTTTTTGGACGGAAACCTGACGGATGGACACGGGTGATACATTTGAAACACTTTTGGTCACGAAATATTACATTTTGAAACTTAGTGTCCTTGACTGTAATTACCCCCTAATCTCAGGGACATAGGTGTAATTAGCCCTAAATAATATATGCTTATATCAAATCCACACTAGTATGAATCAATAAATAGTATCAAATCCACATTAGTATCAAATTCACACTAGTATGAATCAAGCGCTTACCACTACACCAAAAATAATTGGTATTAGAGCATGTCACGGGTTCGAGTCCCCCGGAGTGTATCTGGGGAAGGGATTGTTGGCAGATCAGAGGTTGGTCGCGTCCATCTACTCCCTTGTGTACTCGACCGTGTGCGCTGGCTGCTGTGTCAGGACTATAAGGAAATAAAGTTGCGCCCTTACTAACAGCAATTGTTTTTGGTGCAGTGGTAAGCGCTTGATCCTAACAAACACAGTTATGGATCCAACCCAAATTGTTGCTCCAAACTACATGGAGCCATATGTAGTAAATAAACATTATTACACTATATTTATCTGCTATGAATATGAAAATGAGACCATAGTATCAAACCAAACGAAGCACCTTTGATCAAATAGAGTTAGATGGATATTCATTGCAATATTTCTTTATAGCCTGCAAGAAGTAAAAATATTTAATTGTTGTCCACAAAAATCGACAACTAACCCATGCTGAGAAATTAAAAGTAGATTAACCTAAGTTTAATTCGATGATGAGGTACAAATGTCTTGGAGTAAAAATATTTAATTGTTGTCCACAAAAATTGACAACTAACCCATGCTGAGAAATTAAAAGTAGATTAACCTAAGTTTAATTCGATGATGAGGTACAAATGTCTCGGAGATGATGGTAAATCAGGATTGGAACAACATTCTAATTGTCTCATAAGTAATGACAGATATGAATAGTCATTCAGGAGGTAAAGTAAACTGTAGTTTTGAAAATGAAAATGAAAAGTTCTACTAATGATGAGAGGAATAACCATTAAAGATGGAATTAATTGTTGTCTGCATTTATTGAGAGAGAAATGATGTAATAATGCTAAAAGGACATTACAATAGTTCTGTTGTTATGTATAAATCAAGAATAAATGGGATTGAAGAAAATTCTATAAATACTTAGGAGTGTTTAAGTTTGGTGAATGTTTTAGACTAAGTGTGTGTTTGATAACGCAATTAAGTGCGTTTGATAACGCTAAATGTTGTCTCACTTTCTAAGTGAGATAGTCAAAAATTATTTAATATAAATTTATACAAAAAGAATAATTACTACCATGACGCCACCTCAATTAATTTACTGACAACTTCGCCTCCACCACCACGACCATTATTCTCTTTTACTACAATCACCACAATTACCACAACTTAGCCACTACCACCAACACCACCACAAGGACACCGTCACCCCACCACACAATCGTCGTTGCCACGTCCATGTCCTCTAAAACCATCTAAACATCCACCGCATTACAAACAGTGCGATGACCGCCATGTCGCTACTTATCGCTATCATCACAATTATCAACACCACGTCTTCACGCACCACTACCGCCACCATTGACACCTATCCGTCGCCGCCACCGCCACAACCATTTTTACTCTATTGCCACTGCTACCACCACCACCAATACGACCTTGGCCAAAATAATATAGTTATAAAATACATAAATAAATGCATAATTTTGGTAGAATGGATAAAATATATAAATTAAACAATTTTAAAACATTTGATTTTGGTTTACCAAACAGGTTGACTTATTTTTCAATAAAAATTCAGTCGCTTAAAATTTTTAGTTGTATAATTCAACACTTAACTTTTTTAGCACTTAAATTTTAGTTTTATCAAACGGCCCCTAGCTCTCAGTTTTATAAATAGTAGTGCTTTGGATATAGATCCAAATATCGAGATAAATAACTAAGATATACACAAATACTTTGGAAAAAGGAACCTTACATCTAGCATTTGGCAATGGAGAAAGAAACCATGAATCTTTATCTAGCATTAAGAGATGATAAGTCTTCCGAGGGCCATAACATTAATTCATTATATTCAACAACCAAGGATACGAATGACATTAGAAAAGATTTGAGGGACATTTGTATCCAAAAAATAATTTACACACATCTACACTTTTAGAAGTGGTATTATTTTTTTACGCTAACACTCGTAAAGTAGCTTGCCTCTGAGGCCTTCTTCAATTTACTTTGGATTAGCAAATTATCTATCACGTATGGTTCACTTTATACTCATGAAGATTCATTTCTCAAATGCAACTCTCTAGTTTGACAGCTACTACTGATACTGAAACAATGAAGGATATTTGTTTTGTTTTATAAGAATATCACTTCATCCAGATATGTCAGAATACAAACGACCAGATCAAGTCAGCCAAGAAGAATAGGCAGAGCAGATCAAGAGAAGTACATGTACATCTTATAAGAGATACACTACTCAATCATGACTTTTTGAATCCATATACTGCTCTTATGTATTTATTTTGTCCTACAGCAGGACTGAGGATATAAAGTAAAAGTAAGCGGCAGATGAAATCGTCGCCATGATTTTTTGTTGCTGTTAGAGTTATAGTATTTCACATCACTTAGAAGTAAAAAGTAAATCTATTTCTCATATTTGATGGACTTATCCTAGTCATAAGCATGCCAGTTGGGCACCAGATTTCACTTGATATTAGAGGCAAATCACTATGCCATAATTTGATTTTACGCAATTCGGATCAAAGCTCGAGGTTCTCGATTTGCTTGATCACAACCTAAATGTGCTTCTCCCCTCAGCACGCATTACATATGTGGAAACAAGTGGTGGGAATTTAAGTAGGTTTTTAGCCTCACATTAGGCAATCGTCAGACTTTTAGCTTAAGTTAAAGGACTTCTTAGGTCCAAGAAGCTTCTAGCTCAAGGAAGAGGCCCCAATCTGGGACGGGTATTCATGACTCCATTTAAAGTTTGAGCCAGCTATGTGGTGTTCATCGTGGTTCCAAAATTCCAACCGTGTGTTCTTAATTATATCTCGGCTTCAACTGTCACACTCCATTTGTGTGCAGATGAAACAATGTCACAACACACATTAAACTGGCATAAGATAGGCACTATACATGAGCCACTCAATTGGTAGCTATTTGCTGGAGTCACAAGAACCTTTAGCTCTCCGTACCAATTTGCAAACCTGATCCAGACATCTACCAATTTTCTCCTATTTAGGTGACTAATTAATACTTCGTCTAATTAGGCACATATGACCCACCCACATTTCTGGACCAAGAATATCAATGATCATATTTTTGGACTCGAATACTAGTAATTACGATAGAGGAGGTTGTGTCGAAGATGAAGATTCAAGCTCGTTGATGCTCAGGATGCTTTCTTCGCTTACTCATTTGGTAGGTAAAGAGTTTGTTCCACCGACAATCATTTTTAGGCGTAGGTAAGAATATCTTGCGTTCAGAGACATCAGATCTTGATGAAGATTTATCTCATTTAGATCGGATGTGATGTCAAATTTCTTTTATTTTTGCTAGTTATACCGAGAGGATTCTTTGCACAAACCAAAGCAATTGAAAGTAAGGCTAGGCTGAACTCACACAAATTTCTTGCTGAATTTATACAATATTTTTATGTTATTAATTATACTTGGTAATAACGACCCTTTTAAACCTTTTAATATTAAAAATGAAATAGTCTCAATTTATCATTAGTCGCTATTGCGTCTCCAACATCATTAATCGTCTCCAACATGACTTGGTCATAATTACCACTAGTAGTTGAGATCAACTGTTTCTCTCCCAACTAAATTACTTACATCAGCATTCCAAACCTCTTAAATTTGGGCAGTTTTGTACTTTTGCTACATGTAATCTCTATAAGTAGCTTCCCCATGACCAAGCTACACTTGCTCCTGCTCAAGATGCCACCGTCAAATGGTATTAGCACCAGTTTGCACATTGAAGCTGTTCAAAGTGTGGTTCCAGCAAAACCCACCGACCCGCGGCAGTCACGCGACGTGTCGGTGGCGGAAAACATGCGTTCGAGCATTTTCCAAAGGCGCCTTCATGTAGTTTTGTACTACAAGAAGGCGTCCGCGGAAGACTCGGGATGGTTGGTTGCAGGGAGGTTCAAGGAGTCTCTAGGCAATGCAGTGTTGGAGCAACCTATACTTGCTGGAAGAATACAAAAAGGGAACGACGAGGGAGAATTAAAGGTTGTGTCTACTGATAGCGGCATTAGATTAGTCGAGGCACGAATCGCGGCGAATTTGTCAGAGTTTCTTGATCTCAAGGACAAGAAAGAAGAAGAAGCCCAGCTAGTATTTTGGGCGGATATTGATGAACGGGAGCCTAACTTTTCTCCACTATTTTATGTTCAGGTAAGTGCAACAGATGAACACATAACTATCTTTAAAAAGGTGCCACTAAGAATCATCGTTGAGGCGCTAACAAAAATGACACTAACTATCTTTATAGCGATCTTCAATTATCGTTAATAACACCCTATATCCGTTGTATTGTATGAGTAGTGTGACCTACGTCATGAACTATAGTTCCATACTTCCTTATTTCCAAGTTTTTGGCTAAGATTCATGTGTTGACTTTCAAGGTAACAAACTTCAAATGTGGAGGATACGCAATTGGGATTAGCGGCAGCCTCCTTCTGGCAGACCCTGTTTCCATGGCAAACTTCCTCAAGAGATGGGCTAATATTCACAGACTTATGGTCTCTAAAACTGAGATTGCCCAAACACCCACATTTTACCTCCCTAATCTCAGAAAAACTGCTTGTTCTTCCCCTTACCCAAGTGGCTCAGTCACTAGCAAAAACTCTGACCAAAGTGTGATCTTCAAGTTTGCATCGAAGGATTTGAGTTTGGACGTTGAGATGCAAAAGACACTTGCAGCGCTATGTATTGAAGCGGCAGACCGCAGTTTTGCTACCAAAATGGCTTCAAAGTTTTGTTTGATGGTAAAAGAATCCATCAAAGATGCATTTACGATCGAGAATTATGCAAAACAAGAACTCGTTACGCATGATTCGAGCATTGTGAGCAGTGGACTCACCTGTGTAAGTTGGGAGGATTTAGGAGGCGATGAGATATGCTTAAATGAAGGGAACAAGCCTACAAATGTTTCGTACTGGATTAGTTCAGGGTGTGGAGAAGGTCTTGTGATGATAACTCCATCTCCTAGTGATGGTGTGGTAGAGGTAAATATCTTGGTCGCCTTCTAATAGGAACGTTACTTAAAGGTTTCCCCAAAAAAAGGTCACAAGGACGTTCTCTTGGATGGTTTATGAAAGACTTGTAATCTTAAAAATTTTAGTGATTTTTTTGGTCAGTTCGATATTTTTTGTCTGATCTATGGAATGAACAAGTCTCCAGTAGTGTTACAGGCCACTTGGATATTGATTACAGTGAAAACTTGTTCGTGTATTTTAAGTTATCTCACTCATAATTACACGCTCTCTAGCATCTCATTTTGTTCTCGCTCACACACGTACACACAATAAAGACACTGTTTACACACACACACACATAAAAGAGGATAAGACTACCTTGAAGAAATCCTCCCCAATTTTTTCCTCCTCCTCTGTGTGTGTGTGTGTGTGTTTTCTTCTCTACTCGAAGCTCTGTTCTTCTCTGTTTGTTTTCTATTTTGTTCTTTTCCTTTGTTTCTTCTAATTTCCTAATCATTATTCTAATGTTAATTATAGATTAGTCACCTTCCAAACAAGCAGGAGGTAGCATCTCTAATACGAATTTTTCTACAAAAATTAACACATGTACACCCTAGTCTAACCTACTTTTCCAAAATTATAAAATAGCCCCCTATACTTTTCATAATTATAAAATGTCCCCAAAACCTTTTGAAATTGCATTTTGACCCCAAAATAATTTTAACGTTTCATATTATACATATTCCTTATTATCGCTAAAAATTAACGCCCTTTTATTTTTCGGACCAACAGATAGTTATTTATAACATCTCAAAAAAGTATGAGGTGTTACATCGTATCCCCTCGACAAGTTCTTGTGCCGGAGCAATGAGAACGCGCCAAACTAGTTTTTTGGAGAATTTGTGTATCAGACGGGCCAAGGTAGTGTCAAAGAGAGTTGTCTACTTGTTGGGAGAGGAGTTCTCATGTCGGAACGTCCCGGATGAGTCGCATATCCTTGCAGATGAATCATTTTGAAGCATTCGGTGCGCACCATCACAGTGTCCCAGAGAAGTCACCACTCGACGGGCCAAGGTAGTGTCCTAAAAGAGTTATCTACATGGCGAAAGCGGAGTCCTCATGCAGGAGGGCTTGGAGCTCCCTGATGTAGCGTCCTAGAAGAGTCGTCTACCCAAGGGATGTTGCACACCATGGAGAGAGAGTCGAAGCATGTTCCATTACCAAAGCAAGGTGGTGTGATGAAGGTATGGACTAACGCAGGGGTGTGGTAGTGTGACTACGAGCCAGGGGGCTCGATTGTGTAAGTGGCGTGACACCTCATCTACGACCAGACCTCATCCCTTCTTAATTAAAGCTATGGCCATTTCTCCTTACTTAAGCCATTTCACAAGTTAAGGAAATCCATGGGCACAGTGGGATGTCTGCAGTGTCGGGGCACGCTCAATAGAGATAGCGAGGGCGGGGGTAGAGGAATGCGGTCATTAACACTTGTGCAAGGCATATGACATGGTGAAACGCATGGGCACGGCTGGGGGAAAGAGTGGCAAGGGCACGCATAGAAGGAGGCGATACAACGACGGGTGTCGAAGAGATGGGCATCGTGCCGGGGGCACGTGACGCCGAGACGGGGCTGAGGCGCAGCGATCGTGCTGTCATGCGATTAGTGCAGCGACGAGTGTCAAGGAAATGTAGCTCCCTAGGAGAGGAGAGAACAAGGGGTGAGGTAAGGGAGCCCTCGAGGAGTGGGGAGAGGATTGAAAAGAGGGAGCCCCAAATGGGTAGAGCTTGGGCCGACCCTTTTTGGGGGAAGGCACATCTTCAATTCTAACACTTAGAATAAATTCTTGCGGAGGTACCGCACGTGACGTCGATTCCAACACTTAGAATATTTTTGAGACTCGGCATATGACATCGATTCCAATACTTAGAATAATATTTTGTCCGAGGCGCGACATGTGACTTGAGCTTGCAATTTGGTTGACCGGCTTGGTAGCGTTGAACTTTGACTATTGAATACTTATTGATGTGTCGCGGGAGCAAGATACAAGATTGGTCTAAAAGACGTAATCGAGATGTGATAGCAACATAGGGATACTCGGTCGTACTAAACTACAAGCTTGATTAATGTCCTCTGACATAACATTTTCACAATAATTACTCAAGTTGATCTTTCAGTGGTGGGGATAAATTAAAACACTAAAGTTATTCGACCCGTGTGTGCTCAGAGTTGAGAGGTAAATGTATGTAAGATAGATGATATGTTTCGCCTTTTTGCCTTAATGGAGAGAGTAGGCTTTGCCCCCTCGCCGGATTAAAAAGTGCGTATGTGTGTGTGTGTGTGTGTGTGTAGAGAGAGAGAGAGAGAGTGAGAGAGAGAGAGAGTGGTGTGAAAGAATGGAGTTTTAGTGGGGTTCTAAGGAGAAGTGTTGTAATTGAAGAATGGATGCTAGTACTGGTAATAGTAGCAAGCCATTTTTCTCACTTTCTATTTTGTTTTTACCTAATTAATTAAATTGGCAAGCGGGTGTTTCTATTTGATTAAGAGCTAGTGTACAAATGGGTGACCTGGGTTGAAATTGCAGTAATTGGGTTGTTCTGTGATAGGTTTATTGTTGATTTGTTAACGCGTTATCGTATCAAAATCAGATGAAGTTTTCGTGGTGATTGTTTGTAGTTGTTAAAGTTAAGGGTTAATTACACTTATGTCCCTGAGGTTATAGGGTAATTACACGCGTGTCCATAAGTTTAGAAAATAGGCACTTATGTCCTTTGACCAAACGGAGTATTGAAATACTTAACGGTTTGAATGAAATGACCACATTGCCCACGATTGAAAATGTAAAATACCATTCATTCCTCTCTTCCCTAACCTCTATCTTTTCCCCCCTGCAATTCCGGTCTCTATAACCACTGCCTCAACACCACCATGGCCACAGTCACCGCCATTCACCAAGGCCAATGCCGCCAACACCACCATCTATCAAAGCCAATACCCACCACAACTAACTAATACCAACTAAATGCATCAATCGTTTATCTTTTAAAAAATTAAATTTACCGCTGAAATCTAGAAATAAAACCACCGCCGGCGAGCCTACCGGTTGAAAAAATTAATTTGATCGGCTGCCGAGCCTACCACGGCGACGTAGATGCTTCGGTGGACGATGTGGTGGTTGGTCCGGCAAGCGATGTAGATGGGTGCCGGCGGTGCTGTGATGAGGTGGTTGTGGTTTGTGTCTTGGGTCATGGATTAGGGTACTGGCGACGTTGCGATGATGCCGGCGTGGCTTATGTCGTGCCGGCGGTGATTTGAGTCTTAGGTTGTCGATTACAGCCATGTCTTTGGTGCGGATTTGGTGGTGGTTCGTTGGTGGTCTTGGCGCCGGTGGTCAATCTCCGTTCCAGCGACGACGACAGCAATGGGTTACTTAAGGGGAGAGTGAGGGCGGGGAGGGTGGGACGACGAGAGGGGTGGGGGTGTAGTGGGGCAGGGTGCGGGGAGTTGGAGAGGGAGAGAGAGAGAGAGAAAGAGAGTTAGGGTTGATATTCAAATTAAAAAAATAAAAGGAAAAAATGCTTTATCAAAAAGGAAAAAAATTACAAATTTGGAGAAAGAAAATAAGATTTTAAGAATACGTGTATATACATTGCAAGGGTAATGTTGTCATTTTAAGAATACGTATCTATGACATCAGCAAAAAAGTACACTTTTTAGACTGATATTTGACGGATGGACACAAGTGTTACCTTTTTAACGTTTGTGGACACGGTTTGTTACTTTTTGAAAGTTAGTGTCCTTGACTGTAATTTCACCCAAACCTCAGGGACATAAGTGTAATTAACCCTAAAGTTAATTATTTCGTATTCAGGGACTTATCTTTCCTGTAAACATATTTTTGAATTGAATACTAAATTTCACATGAAATTGGAAGCAGAAACAATATGCCATAATTTGGTCTCATGTGATTTGGATCGCGAGATTCTCAATATTCTTGATCACTGCCTAAACATGCTTCTCCTCTCAGCACGCATCACATTTGTGGAAACACGTGGTGGGGATTTAAGTAGGTTTTTAGCCTCACATAGGGCAATCGTCAGATTTTTGGCTTAACTTGAAGGATTTGTTGGGTCCATGAAGCTTCTAGCTCAAGGAACAGGCCCCAATCTGTGATGGGCATTCAAGACTCCATTTAAAGTTTGAGGGGGAACTATTTGGTGTTCATCTTGGTTCCAAAGTTTCAACCATGTGTTCTTATAATTTGGCTTCAACTGTGACATTCCATTTGGTTTTACGTATTTTGGATCAAAACTCGAGGTTCTCGATATGCTTGATCACAACCTAAATCTGCATCTCCTGCTAGCACGCATCACGTTTTGGAAACAGATGGTGGGGATCTAAGTAGGTTTTTAGCCTCACATAGGGCAATCATCAGACTTTTAGCTTAAGTTAAAAGGACTTGTTGGGTCCATGAAGCTTCTAGCTCAAAGAAGAGGCCCCAATCTGCGACGGGTATTCAAGACTCCATTTAAAGTTTGAGCCAACTATTTGGTGTTCATCTTGGTTCTAAAGTTCCAACCGTGTGTTCTTATAATTTGGCTTCAACTGTCACATTCCATTTGGTTTTACGTATTTTGAATCAAAATTCGAGGTTCTCGATAAGCTTGATGACAACCTAAATGTGCATCACCTGTTAGCACGCATCACATTTTGGAAATAAGTGGCGAGGATCTAAGTAGGTTTTTAGCCTCACATAGGGCAATCGTTAGACTTTTTAAAAAGACTTGTTGGGTCCATGAAGCTTCCAGCTCAAAGAAGAGGCCCCAATCTGCGACGGGTATTCAAGACTCACTTTAAAGTTTGAGCGAACTATTTGGTGTTCATCTTGATTCCAAAGTTCAAACCGTGTGTTCTTATAATTTGGCTTCAACTGTCACATTCCATTCGTTGTTCTTCTGGCTCCATGTGCAGGCTAAACAGCACTCACTTTTCCTGGAGCTTTTGTGTTAGCTATTTGTTGGAGTCCCAGTTACTCATTTTCTCAAACACTAGTAATTGCGATCCAGGAGATTGTGTTGAAGATAAAGATTCAAGCTCGTTGATGCTTGGGATGCTTTTTTCGCTTGCTCACTTGTTAGGTAATGAGTTTGTTCTGCGAAGATCATTTTGACGTGTGGATAAGATCTTGTGTTTAGAGACATCATATCTCGGCACGATAATTTGTCTCTTGTGAATTGGACGTTAGGTCAGGATTCTATTATTTTAGTTATATATACAGTAAGAGGATCTTTCGTACAAACTAATGCAATTGAAATTAAGTTGCACAATTTTTTTCTATTACTTGATGATCATTACAATTGACAATAGTAAGACTTTTAAACCTTTTAGCAATAAAATAGTCTGAATTCAGCATCAGTCCGATGTATAGTGACATCTCCAAGATCATTAATGGTACCCACCACGTGAAAGACAAAACAATCAAGCACCATCTTTTGGTCAATTGTCATGTTCTTGTCTTCCAAAAGATTGGTAAACAGCGACAACATGAAGCATACTTTGCTCTTCTCCTGATTGCGACTTTGTCAGTATACCTCCCCAACGAAATTAATTGCATCAGGATACCAAACCTCTTAAATTTTGGCAGTTTAAGCATTTTCTATAAATAGCTTCCCCATGACCAAGCTACTCTTACTAGTACCCAAGATGCCACCACTCAATGTTGCTAGCACTTTTAGCACCAATATGTGCATTGAAGCTGTTCAAAGTGTGGCTCCGACGAAACCAACAGACCCCCGGCAGTCACGCTTTGTGTCGGTGGCGGAAAACATGCGTTCGAACATTTTTCAAAGGCGCCTTCATGTAGTTTTGTACTACAAAAAGGCGTTTGAGGAAGATTCGGGATGGTTTGTGACAGGGTGGTTCAAAGAGTCGCTAGGGAATGTAATGTTGGAACAACCTATACTTGCTGGAAGGATACAAAAAGGGGACGCCGAGGGAGAATATAAGGTTGTGTCTACTGATAGCGGTATTAGGTTAGTCGAGGCACGAATTGCGGTGAATTTGTCAGAGTTTCTTGATCTGAAGGACAAGAAAGAAGAAGAAGCCCATCTAGTATTTTGGGAGGATATTGATGAACAGAACCCTCAGTTTTCTCCACTGTTTTTTGTTCAGGTAAGTGCAGCAGATGAACACTTAAGGTAAGTATTAATAAATAGATTTTAGCGTCCACCTCGGAGGCAAACTTAGCAGCTTCGTGCTGATTAAAAGTGGTCATGTTGTGGGTGTCTAAATATGTGGTGTGGCAGTCAAAAAATAAGTTATTTGGTGACTCATTTTACACTGAGTATATCACGTAAATCATAGCTTGTAGCACTTGACTACAATATTTTGAAGAAACGTTTGGCCAGAATTCGAGTTATAGGAAGAGCCTATAATTCTATCCATATAATGACAAATGGTAGTTGTTAAATATGCTTAATGAGCTTTAATTAGCGATCCTAATATAGTATTCCTAAGAATCATCACTAAAGATGTTTACAAATATGTTACTAGCAATTTCGCGATAATGAATCACCACTATATGGGGTGGTTGTAATTAAGTTACTCCTACTACTGAGGTTGTACCAACATATTCACTTTTCTGTTATGATTCAGAAAAACTTTGTCTACTACTCGAATTGTTCGAAAATAGCTACTATCTTGATATACTGGTTTTGGATATCTTTAGCGACTTTAATTCAGTGATGCTAAAGATGTGCGCGCTGCTAAGAATTATCGTTGAGGTGCTAACAAAAATGACACTAACTACATTTAGCGATCGTCAATTATATGGTGGTTATAGCTATCTTTCTAAAATCGTATAGCACCTGATATCTGTCATATGACTAGTGTGACCTACTGTGATGAAGTATAGTTCCATACTTCCCTATTTCCAAGTTTTTGGCTAAGATACTTGTGTTTCCCTTTTCAAGGTTACAAACTTCAAATGTGGAGGATATGCAATTGGGATTAGCTGCAGCCTCCTGCTGGCAGACCCTGTTGCCATGGTTAACTTCCTCAAGAGATGGGCCAATATTCAGAGACTTATGGTCTCCATGACTGAGATTCCCCGTACACCCACATTTTACCTCCCTAATCTCAGAAAAATTGGTTGTTCAGCTTCCCCTTACCCAGGTGGCTCCGTCACTAGCAAAAACTCTGGCCAAAGTGTGATCTTCAAGTTTGCACCAAAGGGTTTGAGTTTGGACATTCAGATGCAAAAGACACTTGCAGCGCTGTGTATTGAAGCGGCAGAGCGCAGTTTTGCTGCCAAAATGGCTTCAAAGTTGGCCTTGATGATAAAAGAATCCTTCAAAGATGCATTTACAATCGAGAATTATGCGAAAGAAGAACTCGTTATGCATGATTCGAGCATCGTGAGTGGACTCACCTGCGTAAGTTGGGAGGATTTAGGAGGTAACGAGATATGCTTAAATGAAGGGAACAAGCCTGCAAGTGTGTCGTATTGGATGAGTGCAGGGTGTGGAGAAGGTCTTGTTATGGTAATTCCATCTCATAATGATGGTGTGGTAGAGGTAAATATCTTGGTCGCCTCCTGATTGCAATTTCTGGATGATTTATGAAAGACTTGTAATCAGGGAAAAAAAAAGAAGAAAAAAAAACTTGTTAATTATTTTGGGTCAGCCAGACATTTTAGGTCTGATCCACCTAATGAAAAGCTCACCAGCAGTATTGAAGGTCACTTGAATATTAATTAGAGAGCGTAGAGCTTCTTCGTGTGCTTTAAGCTGTCTCACCTATAATTGCATGTTCTGGCGTCTATAACTTCTTCCTCCAACAACGCTAAAAAGATTGCCTAACCAAATTGTTCTTTCAATAACCGTTCTCTTCTCTTCATCTAGCTTATCTTGCCACACCATATTGCCCTCAAACTAGGGAACAGTGTACTCACGTAGTACGTATTTGTTGTTTCTTTGTCACAAGACCAGCCAACACTACATAGGATTACTCTTTGAGCCATTATTTTGACAAATTCATGACTCAAAGAGCCGGGCAACTTCAAAAGCTTAGACGGTCAAGGAATCAACTTAATGCGAGGTGCCCAAAGTAGCAAGTTTTGGAATGCTTCTCAGTTTTACTAACACCTGAAAAGTTTGACCACCATTTCGGTGGGAGCAAGAAATTGTATCGTCTCGATATAAATATTACTTAATTTGGTACTTTCAAATACGAGTAACTCTTATATTTATCTTGTGTTCTTTCAAGGCCATGTTGGCCATTTTTGACTATCCTTTTAGATGCCGTTGTCTATGATTTTTTTAGGAATGCCCATTTGAATATTTTCTTTAGACCGTAATGGTCAATATTTGATTAACGCAACTTGCTTAGATTAAAAAAAAAAAAAAAAATGGCCCTCAAAAGTTTTGGAAGGCTTCCGGCTCTTAATGCAGAAGCTAGCATCTATAGTAGGCTTTTAGCCAAGTTAAAGGAACTTGTCCCCTGTGACGGCAAACTAGAGCTACTAGTCATTCAAACCTATAAATTTAGCAACCAAGCCTACAAGGTTTTATATTTAATACTCCCCTCAATGTTTAATCCCTTTGTTTTCTTCTTCCGTTTTTTCAAGAGATTATCATCGTTTTGACATGTTTATATCTTTTTCTTTTTAGACCGGAGCGTACTAAAACCTGCAGCAGATTGGCAGTAAGCCCAACCAATCTTCCACACTTATGTACAACATTTTTCCATGATCACTAGCGCCCAACTAACATTCCTGCGATAGATGGAGCATAATAAACTTGCAGGCTGGCGGTAAGCTCGACCAATCTTCTGTGATACAACATTTTTCAAGATTAGTGACGTCTAACTAACCTTCCCACAACGCACGTTTTTCATAGTTATTACGACTTGCAGGGTTATACAGTTATACTAAACTGCAAGCTCGACTAATCTCCTATGACATTACATTTCCACCGTAATTACTAAAGTTGATCTTACGAAGGGGATAAACCACTAATCCACTACAGTTAATGGTCCCGTGCATAGTAATTGGACCCACGTGTGCTCGTTACTTGAAGGGTAAGAGTCTGTTTGAAATCACTTACAGTTCTGATTTTCAGTTTAAAAAAAAACAAAAAAAAAAACACGTTTAATTTTTTACAAAAACAAATAGTGTTTGATTACACAATTTTTATTTTGAGTTTTTTTTTTTGTGACAGTGTCGGTGGCGGTCTTCGAACAAAATCCAAAACTCAAAACTACAAAATGAGAGTTTTCAGAAACATCGATGTTTTCAAAACTGAAAGAAAAAAAAAACGAAAACAAAAATTATGTATCAAACGCATTTTTTTCTCCAGGTTACGAAATTGGAGAAAAAAACTAGAAACTTAAGTGATTTCAAACACTACCTAAATATAAAGTAACATAAATGATATGTTTCGCCATCGCTTTATTGGAGAAAGTAGGCTTTGCCGCCTTGCCGGATTTGTGTGTGTGTGTGAGGGGGGGGGGGGGGGGGGGGGGGGGGGGTTGAGAGACTGTTGAAAGAATAGAGTTTTAGTTGGGTTCTGAGGAGAACTGTTGTAAATGAATAATGGATACTGGTAATAGTATAGCAGCGTAATTGTTGTAAGCAAAGAGAAACTGAGAATTGCTTTGAAGGTGGGTCAAGTAGTATTCACAGGCTTTGGCACCGGCTATGGTATTGGTATCGGCGTCGGCCGATGGTACGCATTCTGTCATGGCACCGGCTATAGTATTGGTATCTGCTATGGCCTATGGTATTGGTATCGGCGTCGGCTGAAGGAGAAACTGAGAATTGCTTTAAATCATAGGTACGTACTTTAACCCCCACTTTTCTGTCATGATGATACGCATTCATCAACGATGAACTTCGGTGGGTTCGTGAAACCCAAAAGTAACAACACCCAGAATCCATGTATGCCATTTTTCTCTCACTTTCTCTATTTTTGTTTGTGCCTGATTAATTAAATGGGCAAGTGGGTGTTTCCATTTGATTAAGAGGTAGTGTACAAATGGGGGTTTGAAATTGCAGTAATTGGGTTCTTCTGTGATAGGTTTATTGTTAATTTGTCAAAGGGTTATTGTTAATTTGTCAATCGCGTTATCGTATCAAAAGCATATGATGTATGTCCGCTTGTAATGATTGAGGATTTAAGTCAAAGTAAGCGGCAGATGAAGTTGTCAATTGTTTGCATTGCGTGTTAAACTTATACTGCACTCTTGCACTTCAGCAGTCCAGGCTGTCCAGTTAAAAGAATCGATTTCTTTTCATTTTAAGGGACTTATCTTTTCTAGAAGCATGTTTTCAGTTGAATATCATATTTCACATTATATA
>JAVXUO010001886.1:0-125412 GCA_033065855.1 Escallonia rubra
AATCTAACCGAACCCTAATTGAACCCCAAATTGAACCCCCTAATCCAACCGAACCCTAAATTGAACTAATTGAACCCTAAATTGAATGCCTCAAATCAACCGAACCCTAAATTGAATCAATAGATACCCCTAATTGAACCCTAAATTGAACTAATTGAATCCTAAATTTAATGCCTCAAATCAACCGAACCCTAAATTGAATCAATAGAACCCCCTAATTGTACCTAAATTGAAGTAATTGAACCCTAAATTGAATGCCCTAATCGAACCGAACCCTAAATGAAACTAATTGAACCCTAAATTGAATGCCCTAATACAATCGAACCCTAAATTGAAATAATTCAAGCGCATCGGATATGTGAATTTTGAACATTTTTTTCCCATTTGAACATTGATCATTTGTTTGATAATTTTAGGTTGTTAATTGTGCGTTTTAGAATTGTGATTATTGATCGATGATTTTAGGTTATTAGCTGTGCATTTGAAGTAATTGCGATTATGAATTGATGATTTTAGGTTGTTAATTGATGATTTTAGATTGTGCATTGAGCATTTGAGATATTGAGATTATTGACGGAGGATGGGACCCAATTGGATTGAATGTGTGATTTTTGTTAATTTTTATTGCATTGAGCATTTGAGAATTGAGAATTGAGATTGTTGACGGAGGATGGGACCCAATTGGATTGAATGTGTGATTTTTGTTAATTTTTATTGCATTGAGCATTTGAGAATTGAGAATTGAGATTGTTGACGGAGGATGGGACCCAATTGGATTGAGATACCTGTTAGTTAGCGCAGACACGGACACCACGTCTGATCGACGGTGTCCGACATTTAGAAAACAAATTAACGTATGCCGATGTGTCCGGAGGTGCGTGTCGCTGGGCATCGGACACGTGTCCGGAGGTGTCGGACACGTGTCCAAAGGCGTCGGACACGTGTCGGTATGTGTCAGACACGTGTCGGTATGTGTCTGACACGTGTCCGGAGGTGTCAGAAACGTATCGGACACCATATCGACACCCTATATGAGGTGTCGGAATTGAGGTTGTTGAATGTGCATTAAATTTAGGTTAGTTAGGTTAATGCGACATTTTTAGCATGCACCCCCTGGAATCTAATCGTGGCTCCAGCGCTGGCTATAATTAGCCCTAATTAGTCCTGATTAACAATATTTTAGTAAATCAATTAACCCTAATTAGCTCTAACGAGCCTAATTAGTTTTAATTAACCCTAAGAACCTGATAAAATTCAAATTAGCTGTAATTACCTCAAATTAGCCCAAATGAACCCAATTATGCGCATATTGATTGTAGTTAGCCTAATTAGTCATAATTTGCACTAACATAACCCAATTACGCCTAATTAGCGCTAGTTAGGACTAATCAACACTACTCGGCACAATTAAACCCTAATTAGGACTAAATAACCCTAATTAGTCCTAATCAACCCTAATTAGCTATAATTATCCGAAACTAGCCCTCATTAACATTAATTAGCCCTAACATAACCCAATTAAGCCTAATTAGCCCTAATTAGGACTAATCATCACTACTCGGCACAATTAAACCCTAATTAGGACTACATAACTCTAATTAGTCCTAATCAACCCTAGTCAGCTATAATTATCCGAAACTATCCCTCATTAACATTAATTAGCCCTAACATAACCCAATTAAGCCTAATTAGCCCTAATTAGGACTAATCATCACTACTCGGCACAATTAAACCCTAATTAGTCATAATCAACCCTAATTAGCTATAATTATCCGAAACTAGCCCTCATTAACATTAATTAGCCCTAACATAACCCAATTAAGCCTAATTAGCCCTAATTAGGACTAATCATCACTACTCGGCACAATTAAACCCTAATTAGGACTACATAACTCTAATTAGTCCTAATCAACCCTAGTCAGCTATAATCATCCGAAACTATCCCTCATTAACATTAATTAGCCCTAACATAACCCAATTAAGCCTAATTAGCCCTAATTAGGACTAATCATCACTACTCGGCACAATTAAACCCTAACTAGTCATACTCACCCTTAATTAGCTATAATTATCCGAAACTAGCCCTCATTAACATTAATTAGCCCTAACATAACCCAATTAAGCCTAATTAGCCCTAATTAGCCCTTGTACATCCCATAATTACTCCATGTTGCCCAGAGATGGTTCAATTACTCGTTCTTTACAAACCCTGCCTTCTTTATATTAATTGTTGTTTTGAGAAGTCCATTGGCAACGAGATGGTTCAACTCGTTGCCAACGAGTTCTATTTAATGTGGAATTGATAACATATGCAACGATCATTCTGCAGTTTTGATATTTCGGAAAGATTCTTGCATATCTTATCAATTTCTGAACACATGCATGCATAAAAACCCTTAGTTCCCGTTCAAAGGTACTCATTACAAAGTAATGCCTTGTAATGAGCCTTTGGATGTCCAGTTTGGACAGTTTGGAAAAGCTAATTGTTTATAAAACAGTATTTTGACTCATGCTTTATGTTCTATGTCGTGGATATTTGGTACACGTTCTCGTGTGTTTCTCCGGGTGCATACAGATCTGGTGTTCTAACATCCGTCAAACCTTCCTGAGCAAGGTTAGATGAATGTTAGAACACCTAATCGATGTGGTGTACTTGGAGAAATGCGGGGAGGTGCTGCCGAATTTTCCACAGACATCGGACTAAGCATGAGTTATTCACTGTTTTATAAACATGTGCTTTTCTGAATGGGATAGGACCACTACCTGTTCAAGAGTGGAGGGGAAATATGTAGACGTGTTGTAACATTCATGCATTGATATTTACATCGGCAATGCTTAATCACTGGTCATTATTGAAGGTGGTATACAGTACGATAATTCAGTCGTCATGTCAGTCGATCGAAGTTGGATGAAAAGGAAGAATGCTGAAGATTTTGAGTGTCGCGTTGACGAATTTCTCGACTTCGCTTATGCGCATCCTGCACATGTTGACCTTGATAAGATAAGGTGCCCGTGCGGTAGATGTGAGTTGTTGCACTGGAGAAAAAGAATTGAAGTAAAATGGCATCTTCGTCGGTACGGTTTTATGGGTGGATACACAAGGTGGACGCAGCACGGGGAAACGATAGTATTGTCGTCCAACCTGGCTAGTCAAACTGAAGTTAGGGAGGAGGCACGATATGATTTTCGAGATATGATTATGGATGTTGGGCATGCTAATGTTGACTGGGGTAACGACAGGCCACAACCGCCGAACGAGGGGGCTCATCAGTTTTATGAGTTGTTGAGAGCTGCGGAAGAGCCGCTGTGGGATGGAGCTCCGAAACACACACGGCTGTCTGCGGTTAGTAGGTTATTACAGTTGAAATCAGACCACGGGCTGAGTGAGAAAGGTTTTAACGAGTTTGTTACCTTCATCAAAGAAATACTGCCCGAAAGTGAAAAGCTACCGCCGTCGTACTATGACGCGAAGAAGATGATGAGGAAACTTGGGTTGAGCTACGACCGGATAGATGCGTGCAATAACGATTGTGTATTATTCTGGAAAGAGAATAAGGATTTGTCATTATGTCCAGTGTGTGATCATTCGAGGTACAAACCGGACAAAGGGAAGAAGAAAAACATTGCATGGAAGATATTGCGATATTTCCCGGTCACACCACGGCTTCAGAGAATGTACTACTCCTCCAGTACGGCTGAACATATGAGGGCTCACCGTGAGACTCGCAGCAACGATGCCGATGTGCTGACACACCCAGCTGATGGAGAGGCGTGGAAGGAGTTTGACCGCAGGCATCCAGTTTTTGCTCAGGAAGTTCGGAATGTTAGACTTGGTCTGGCAACCGATGGGTTCAACCCTTTCGGTCAGTCTACCACGCCTTACTCCTGTTGGCCTGTTATTATTGTCCCTTACAACCTTCCACCAGGCATGTGCATGAAGAAGCCGTATATGTTCTTGTCGTTGCTTATTCCGGGGCCGAAGAGTCCCGGTAAGGACATAGATGTGTATTTAAGGCCGTTGATTGATGAGTTAAAACAATTATGGAATCATGGAGTCGAAACATATGATGCATCCCTTAAACAAAATTTTCAGATGAGGGCTGCTTTGATGTGGACTATACATGATTTCCCCGCATTGGGAATGACGTGTGGCTGGAGCACACATGGGAAGCTAGCATGCCCTGCTTGTATGGGCGTGAACCCCGGTCATACGTTAAAGCACGGCGGAAAGGCCTCGTGGTTCGGATGTCACCGTAAGCTTTTGCCACCGGGCCATCAGTTTCGTAGGCAGAAGGATAAATTTGACGGGACAATCGAGCGTGAGGTTGTCACGCTGGACTACCCATCTGGTGAAGAAGTACTCTCACACCTGGAGGCACTTGATACTGACATACCACACGGTAAGGGTGTGCCGGATCAGAAGATTGCAGGGTTCGGGAAAGAGCACAACTGGAGAAAATTTTGTATCTTCTGGGAGTTAGCCTACTGGAGGACGCTCGTTATCCGAAACAACATGGATGTGATGCATATTGAGAAGAACGTTTTTGATAATGTGTTCAACACAGTGATGAATTTCAAGGGCAAATCGAAAGATCACCTTAAAGCGAGAAGGGATCTACAACAGTTGGGTGTACGCCGTGAATTGCATCCTCGGACAGTCAGTGGGAGGACCATACTTCCGAAAGCACCTTACTGTCTAGACAAGAAACAAGTGGAGAAGGTCTGTCAGTGGGTTAAGAATTTGAAGCTTCCGGATGGGTTTGCGTCCAACATATCTCGTTGTTGCAATGTTTCGGAATGCAAGTTCCAAGGGATGAAGAGTCACGACTGCCACGTATTCATGGAGAGATTCATTCCTATTGCCTTCCGGGGACTGTTGCCACGGGTTGTTTGCGAGACTTTGACTGAATTATCTCATTTCTTTCGAGATATATGCTCTTCTACGATCCGGGTGAGTAACATGGAAGTGCTTGAGAAGAACATTGTGGTGACGATTTGCAAGCTGGAGAAAATCTTCCCACCTTCGTTCTTTGATTCAATGGAGCATCTGCCTGTTCACTTGGCATATGAAGCTAAGATGGGTGGACCCGTGCAATATCGGTGGATGTATCCCTTCGAGAGGTAATCCTTAAATTGTTACAGTTGTTCGTTTACACTTAATGCGACATCTGTTATCATTGATATTCCACCTAACTCGATTCCCTAAACTTCTAGGTTCATGTTCCATTTAAAGAAAAAAGTCCGTAATAAGGCTCGGGTTGAGGGCTCAATTGCGGAGGCTTACGTAATGGAAGAACTTGTAAACTTTTGTAGTCAATATTTCGGTTCGGATGTTGGTACAAGGTTAAATCAACTAGGCCGAAATGATCCCGGAGCAAGCACAAATTTGGAAGGGCAATTGTCAATATTCAAGCAGTCAGGTAGTCCGTTCGGCCGAACGTATACTCGATGGCTAACAGATGAAGAGTACAGTGCTGCAACAATATATGCCCTTCTAAATTGCGATGAAGTTTCGGCATTCGTTGAGTAAGTTAAAGTCTTAATTCACTTACATTGCTGTACATAATTGAAAGTGTGTTAAGCGAGTTAGATGCATATTGGTTTGCAGTGAGTTCGATGCGGAATCTTTAATCACTGATCCCGCTGGACTTGAATCTCACCGGAAGTCACAATTTGTACAGTGGTTCAGAAATCGTGTAAGATTATTTATCGAAGTTATATTATGTGTTATATACAGTTCTGTGGCCAATTAGTATACTGATTTATCCTTAATGTTTACCGTCATCTACAATAGGTTCAGTCAATGGATAGACCAGTGGCCTCCTGCTTGAAATTACTAGCCGAAGGCCCTAACAAACAAACATCCTGTTACGGAGGTTATATCATCAACGGGTTTAGGTTTAACGTAAAAGATGATGACCGAACAAAACAAACCCAAAACAGTGGAGTCTTGGTCAACGGCGACTGTTATGCCGAGAATTGCATGGATTTTTACGGAGAGTTAGATGAGATTGTTGAGCTAACATATCTGGGTTCCCAAAACCGCCTGGTAATGTTCAAGTGTACGTGGTTCGATGTCACATGCAGCAGAGGAATCCGTGTTAGCTCTCAAGGGATTGTAGATGTCAATGTCAAGTCAAGACTTGCATCAGACGAGCCCTTTGTGTTTGCTAGTCAAGCTGTACAAGTCTTTTACGCGGAGGACGTCGCCAATCCCAAATCTCATTGGTATACAACTATCAAGTCCAAGAAATTGCCCGTGACATATGACAGTGAGCTAGACTCCTTTCAAGCCGACCAACCACGTGTCTTGTTCCCTGTTGAGGTCAACAACGAGGAGGACGATCTTCCTCTTCCAACAACACTTCTTGTGGGAGAAGAAGTCGTAGATGATGACGCGGAAGATGTTGAAAGTGTTGGAGATGATGTGACCGAGTCTACTGATGAAGAGGATGAATTAGAAGATGAAGAGGACGACGAGTCCCACGAAGAAGAGGGCGACGAGGATAGTGATGAAGATGATTCGCAAACTGAAAATGATTGACTTGTAATGTTGTAACATCACGGGAAAAATGTAGTAACATTTTAGAACTTGGTGTTTATTGATGTGTTTTTGCACATTCGTTCATATATATATATATATATAGTGCCGATGATGATTTATGCCTAAATTATTGTTTTTCACGTGTTAATGTCTTTGTATATAATCTATATGAAGTCAGATATGGATAGGATACGGGCTATTCGTGGCCGGGCTGGACGCCGAGCTGCTTCCTCCCCGGTTAGTCCCACCTCGTCATTGCCTACTGATGACGAGACACAGAGTGATCGCGGACAGCCATCGGGGGCCCAGCCCCAGCTGTCGCCGTCACCGTCGCCCCAGCCATCGCCGTCGCCCCAGCCGTCTCCATCTTCCGTGGGTTCTACCTCAGGTATAGTTGATAACGGTGTTTCCTACATTTTCGCTAGCCTTATATTTGAACTGTATTAATGTCTGTGTTTTGTAGGATCTCGACGAGGCCGTGGTCCGACACGCGGGGTACGCATCGACCCCCAGCGTAAACAGAGAGTTACGCTCACGCAGGAGGGCCTGTAAGTACTAAAAATATCACCTCATGCCTTATGCCTAAAAATTTTGGGTGTTAATTTATATTTGAACTGTATTAATTAATTTAATTACTTCTTTGGCAGGATCCTGGAGAATATGGCGAGGACGAAGATCGGCGTTCTTGTGAAGGGCCGATTCTTCGAGCCACGCCTGTACTGGAAGGAATGGGATGCCGCTGCGAGGGAGGCCCTATGGGAGGAGTGGCTGGTACGGTGAAGTATTTTTTTCAGCGTTAGTAAATGTTAAATTACAGTTTGTTTTATGTTGTTAATTTGTGTTATTGAATGCATTACAGGAGGGGTTCACGTTTGATACGCCTGAGCAGCAGGGACTGGGGCAGCAGGCTTTCTTTGCCTACATCGGCAAGAATTACCGCCGATGGCTCCACGATGCACGGGACCGGGCGAAGAGGGCGCTGCCCGCGGGTGCCCCGATGACGGACATGACGAAATATCCCCCACATTGGATATCTCACCGTGTATGGGGGGAGATGATAGATCGGTGGGCTGCGGATCCAGGTTGGGACGCCAAGAGTAAGAGCGGGGCTCAGAACAGACAGAACAGAGATCCGACGCACACGGGGGGGTCGGTGCCACACGACATCGTCCGACATATGAACGCGGTCGAGCACCCGGATCTAGAGGAGGATGAGGTCATAGCTCTGACCTATACTCAGACGCACGTGCGGAAGAAGGACAAGGACGAGACGCACCAGGCGGGCGACTATATTTCAGATATTGCCCGGCGGATCGATGTGAGTCAATTTATTTAAGTTAATCTGTTTCTTTCTATCCTCGATGTCTGTTTCGTTAATTAATGCCATAACATATCGTTAAACCACTATTTTTGCAGGCCTCGTATGAACAGCTAAGGGGGTCCGAGCAGCAGTCCGGACAGCCATCAGCGTCCACTAGTACGGCTGCGAGTACTGGGGGGTTGAAGCGATGGCTGGATACGCCGGAGGTCGTGAATCGGCCGAAAGGCCGCATACGCGGCCTGCCTAGCACGACTCCTCGTGCCGTGATAGGAGCGTCCTCACCCCCTGCTGCCCCTCCACAGACACCGGCTCCTCGGCCTCAGTTGCACGAGGAGGATATCCAGCGCATTGCTACAGTGGTGTGCCGGATGATGAGGGAGCAGGGCACTGCTGGACCAGCCGCCCCGGCCCCGGTTCAGCAGGATCCAGATCCGGGACTCGGGAACCCCTGATGAGCCCCTTCCCGTGCCCGTTCCTAGCTTCCCCCCCCCCCCCCCCCCCGCGCCCGGGTTGTACTCTTCTCCCCTCTCCTAACCGGCTATCTCCGGTTCCCGGCTTGTACATGTATTAGTTTCTTTTATAATAAATATTTTTTCTAATTGATTATATATTTTTTTCTGTATTTCGCTTATTGCGCGTTGTTGTTGAGAATTGTATTTCTGTACAGGTTTAGGTAATTGAAAAATTAAAAAAAAAATTTTAAAAAATATTGACTTTTGGCGACGGATTTATTCCGTCGCTAAAATATTCCTTTCAATTAAATATTTAGCGACGGAATATTAAATATTTAGCGACGGAATATTCCGTCGCTAAATAAGCTATTTAGCGACGGAATATTCCGTCGCTAAATATTTAATCCGTCGCTAATTGGACGAAAAAGAAAATAAATTAAAATTTTAAAAATATAATTAGCGACGGACATTCCGTCGCTAATGAATAATAAATCCGTCGGTAAAAATCACATATTTAGCGACGGATTTAAAAATTCCGTCGCTAAACTTTTAGTGACGGGCTTTTATACGAGGGATTTTTAGCGACGGTGAATCCGTCGCTAATTCCTTTAGCGACGGATTTTGGGCTTTTAGCGACGGATTTACCCGTCGCTAAAAGTCTGTTTTCTTGTAGTGAAAGTCATAAAAAAAATTGACGCCCAACATAAAAGAATTCGCGTTACGATTGAATACGTTAAATGTAAAATAAATTTTTGATTATGGATCTATTACCAGAAATTATCTCATAAAACGGGCTTTCTAGAGATCCCCATTTGCTCAATTTGACTAATAATCATATAATATCACTATTTATAGTGATTTATTTAACTTGATAAAGTTAGTCAACAACAAACTATTAATTTTGGATGAATTAAACTTAACTCTTATTGTATATATGTATTACTAGTGCGATTACCGATTGTATGACGACAATAGTCATGTATAACATATTATAAGAATTTAAACTAAAAAAGAAAAAAAAATAACTAACCTTGATCTATTAGTGTTTTCTTTATAATATGGTGATTTATAATTTGAAAAAATGAAGATGGACAAAAGAACGAAGAAGAGAAAGACTACAACGGCCGGCGGCACAAAAAAGTAAATAACATAACAAAATGAAACTCTAATACATTCATTTATAATATATTGACATTTTAGTAAATATTTTAAACATATTTATCTATTGTTTAAGACAGCAAAAAAACAATTTCTCAAACTATAGGGTGGGGTGGGGGTGGGGGTGGGGGTGGGGGTGGGGGGGGGGTGCCATGGCCCCCCCTGGTCATGCTTGGGCTCCGCCCCTGAATTCAGCAACGCTAAATCCCACCGTAACTGTGACGCGATTTGCACTCGTGCAAAACCTAATGTCAAAAGCGAAAAGGAAAAGCTCTAGGGCTTAATATCAAACCTCCCAAAGACTACAAGAATGAAACAAACAACTAATGGGGATGAAATTTAGACTGTATCAATGTAGGAGATCGAAAATCTGATTGAGGTGTGCGTCTTAGAAAAAAGTAGCAAAGAGGCTGCTGAAGAGAAGAACGACCCATTTAATCAAAGTCCTAAAGTGGCAAAATACACATAGGCCTCCCAAACTTAAGGTACTTATTCAAAAGGTGCCAAAACTTTTCTAATATTACAAAAAGGGTACAAATTTTATTTATTTAATTTAAAGTAATAATTTCACTAAGATAACCAAATATTTACATAACGTACTTATTACTTATTCAAACCCACCCAAACTTTTTACTATTACAAAAAGGGCATAAATTTAAGTAGCAACTTTTTTGCACCACTAAAAATTCCCCACGAACCATAACTAGCAACAATTATTTGCCAAAGTGAGGGATTGCAGCCCATGGCTGTCGCAAAAAACTTAGTTATACGCATAATGTTTAAGGGGAAGCATCAACATAAACTGCTCGACCACACCTCAATTGTTGAATTTGATTGAAGTGATGACTGTGGTGCTTGTGGCGTTTAATGGCACTAGCATTCTACACGTGAATTGCATGTGGATATTTTCTAAATCATTTCTAAGCAGTTGTCGCTTATATAATTTTTCTTTTTTCAACAATAAATATTTGGCAAACTCTCGAATTTCAGTTACTAATAGTACTATCGCATACATCGCTGCTTTTCAACTATTCAAATTATCCCTACTGCAATCAGCAGATAACATGTGCTCAATTCAAATGTCATGCACACATGTTCGCCTTCATATTCCCGATTTACCCGATGATCCACAAATAAGTTCCCCTAGACTTAACCAGGTTGAATAAATGAGTACTATAAATGAAAAAGATGCAATGCGCACACTAAGTTAGATCTAGGAGATGTATACTCTATTTTCATTATATTGAAAGCAGAAATTTGCGACCATAACTTGCAATGAATCACTGGGTATAAATGATTTGTTTGTCGAGAAGTATTTGAAATTTCCATTTGCCCAATTATACAACTGAACAGTCATTAAAATGCTTACAGGCAAACTGAACCCCGAAGTATCCTTACAGCCACCTCATTTACATGCCACAAGCCCATTAAGCATTATACCTAAGCTTATCAACTTGAGACATAAGTTAGAAGTCACCCTTTAACACGATGAGGAAAATAATGTGAAGCTAACTCAACAATAATCAAAAAGCTTTGTGATGACTAAACCCTGATGCCAAGGAAAGTGGGTTCGTACCTACGTGGAGGTGCCACAAAGGTCGCAGTCCGCGTCAGCTTCCAAGTATGTTGATGTGAGACACATTGAGGGTGGAACAAGGGCAGAGACCAAGGGCTTCCCAAACAAAGCTTGAGGGTGGCAGTGCTGCGAGGGCGATGGCGCGATGATGAATACACGACGACAGTCACAGTCCGATGCTTAGGTCCAGAGTTAGGGTACTGTATGTTTCTCTCTCTAGAATTCTAGAATGAGAAAGTGAAATGTGTTCTGAAAATGTCCAACCGTTAATGTCCTCCTCCCAAATGAATTCTCAAGACCTCTATTTATAGAGATTGAGATGATGATGTCATTAACCGACACGTGGCGCTCCCCGGGAGTGACACGTCACCGGGGGTCCACGGGTGCCGGTGCTCCACGGACTGTCGGATCGCATATTCACCCGGCCTGCTCCTCACAGCGTCGCTCTGTCTGTCTGGAAAGACTGGCTCCCACAGCGTCGGTGTGGCCAGAGAACCCCCTTGATCTAGCCTCCAATCCAAGCCCTTGCGGAGTCCCACAGGCCTGGCAGCGGTGGGGAAGACCCGACGCCCAACTGCCAGGTGAACTAGGCGCGATGCCCTCCGAAGACCTGCTCCCGTCTCGGAGTGACCCGGGGTCATAGTCCCTAGGGGTGCCGACGCAAGCCCCCAGTGCCGGAGCACGTAGGCCAGTCACGCAGGCACCCTGACGGAGATAGTGTCCCGGAGGAGTCGCCTATTCCGCAGGCCGAGGTAGCATCCCGGAGGAGCCGTCTACCTGGCAGAAGGGGAGTCTTCGTGCCGGAGCACTTAGAGCTCCCTGGCAAAGATAGTGTCCCGGAGGAGTCGCCTATCCCTGCGGGTGAGTCCTTATGCCGGAGCACTTGGAGCGAGTCAAGGTAGCATCCCGGAGGAGCCGTCTACCCGACTGGCCGAGGTAGCATCCCGGAGGAGCCGTCTACCTGGCGGAAGGGGAGTTGAAGAGCTCCCTGGCAGAGATAGTGTCCCGGAGGAGTCGCCTATCCCCGCGGGTGAGTCCTTGTGCCGGAGCACTCGGAGCGAGTCAAGGTAGCATCCCGGAGGAGCCGTCTACCCGACTGGCCGAGGTAGCATCCCGGAGGAGCCGTCTACCTGGCGGAAGGGGAGTTGAAGAGCTCCCTGGCAGAGATAGTGTCCCGGAGGAGTCGCCTATCCCCGCGGGTGAGTCCTTGTGCCGGAGCACTCGGAGCGAGTCAAGGTAGCATCCCGGAGGAGCCGTCTACCCGACTGGCCGAGGTAGCATCCCGGAGGAGTCGTCTACCTGGCGGAAGGGGAGTTGAAGAGCTCCCTGGCAGAGATAGTGTCCCGGAGGAGTCGCCTATCCCCGCAGGATGTTGTACACTCCAGAGAGTGGGTTGAAGCATGTTCCATGACCAAGGCAAGGTGCGCATGCACTACAAGAAAACAGGTTTTTAGTGACGGAAATTTCCGTCACTAAAAACGCAATTTCCGTCACTAAAAGTTTTAGTGACGGAAAATTCCGTCACACGCTTCCGTCACGTATACCCCCGTCACTAAAAAGCTGGTGACGGAATTAACGATTCCGTCACTAAATTCAGTGACGGAATGGAGACATTTAGTGACGGAAAATTTCCGTCACTAAAGGTATTTTATATTACGAATATCTTTTTTTAATTTCGTATAAAACAATTGGTGACGGAAAATTCCGTCACATGAAATACGTCACTAAAATAAATGGTGACGGAAAAATTCCGTCACTAAAGGTATTTTATCAATGTTTTATGCTTTTAGCGACAAATCATAATCGTCGCTAAAATTATAAAACAAAAGAAGTATAGTGCCGCCTATTTTTTTGAAATTCCATTTTTTTTTCAAACCTGTATACAACAAATCCATCAACTCATCAAGCACACAAAATCCATTACAACATCAATCTTCACAAAATCCATTACTACGTCAATCTCCACAAAATCCATTAACACAATATCCATTACCAAATCAACCTCCACAATTTTCATCAACACAAACTCCACAAGTTCACAAACGCATAAAATACCAAGTCCAACACAAATCCTAAACTATCATATAGTAGCGATCATCCTTAAACATGAACGTAAATTGATGTTTGAACCTTTCAAATTAAAGAGATGGGATTAGTTGGTCACTCAATTTTCATCCTCATCAAGGTCATACTCCTCATTGACATCCAAATCATCATTGTCATCATCATCATCATCCTCGGTATTTCTGGATGGCTGCACAATCATATAAAGATAAATTTAACTAACAATTACTAAAAATTCACATCATAAATAATATGGTGAAGAATCATGAATCATATATGCCCGCACATAATTTAATTAGACTACACTTAAGTCATTATCTAAGCAAGCTCACTATTTCCATTACCACGGTGTAAAGATGTCGGCATTCTCATCCAAAATGGCAGGAGGCAGTTGACATTGAGCGATGTGCCCTTCAAGGTTATGTTTAAGAAGGCTTAATGCTCTAGCTGCTTGTATACCGTTGTGCATTTGAATTCAGTTTGCATTTGAACTGTGTGGTAGATGTGCTGTATTTACCAATAATTATCCAATAAAATGAAGTTTCTTTTCGTGATTGTGACGGTAGTCCTATTGAAAATCATACTTGGCCAATGACTTGTCAAACGGGGACCAAATATCAACATGGCAGCTAATAGCTATTGAACTCACTTTCCATCCAAGTGGACACTCATCAGATCACCGATACCAAAGGCGGTAGACCACCCAATTCAAAAAATGAATTGTTGCGAAGACGAGGCACGATCTCGTACCCTCCCCTGCAAGCTAAGTTCTGCATTGTGACCGAGTTAAATATCTCACCCTGCCAGAGAGTAATGTTCCAAGGCAGTTTTAACCCTCTCAAAGCCTGACCTTTAGTCTCTGTTCCTGTGGGTTTCTCTTCCCTTGTGAGTGGGTCGAGGCTGTGTTTTTCACAGTTTCATTAATGGCCTCCTCATCTAGTGTTTTGAGTCCTCTAATATAGATGAAAATCCTGTTTTAGAGCGATGTGGACGGTGATAGTAGATCCCGAATTGCTATCCTTTTAGAGAACGAGATGGGCAAATTCACTTGTAGGCAGGTTTATTGACAACAGGGTGTTTACACAGAATCTAGTTCAATGGGTTGTCGATCAATTTTGGCGATTGATTGGAACAGCTGAAGTACAATCAGTGGACAACTTTTTCGCTTATCATTTATCACATGCAGTAGATACAGAGTTCCTATTAGCAGAGGGAGAATATAAACGGTGTGTTACTGGTTATGAAGCGTGGACCGCGTCAGAATTCGGAACATACCTTTATCGCCGATTCGCCCACCGGTGGTGAAGACCGAAGAAGACTGGGAGCTCAGAGCCTCAGAGCTGTTAGCGCCGGTGGTCCGGTGGAGTGGAGTGACCGGAAGAATGGAGCAGAGGTGGCCGTCCGTCCGCGTGTAGCGGTAGCGGCTGCCGGCGTCGGCGTCGACAGAGGTGGCCGTCCGTAGCAGCAGATCCGCAATCTGCTTGCCGCTCCCAGCTCGCCGTTCGCCTGAATCGCCGTTGCAGCTCGCCGTGCGCCGCTCGCAGCTCGCCGTTCGCCGTTCGCAGCTCGCCGTTCGCCGCTCGCAGCTCGCCGTTCGCGGCTCGAGCTCGCGGTCTCGTCGTGGCTTCGGGCTTACAGCTGGTTGTCCATCTCTGTGGCTTCCTTGGCCGTCGGTGACGGAATGGGGAGAAAGGGAGGGGGCCGGTGAGAATTTGGGGAGAAAGGAGGCGGCGGGAGGAGCTCAAAGAGATGGAGGGATAATGAAAAGAAAAGAAAAAGCCCTAATTTTTACATTTGGGGATTTTTCCAAAACTAAAAAAAAAACAAAAAATAATTAAAATTAGAATTATTAGTTTTAGGTGACGGAATTTGAGTGACGGAGCCAATTCCGTCACTAAAAGTCTTTTAGGTGACGAAATTTTAGTGACGGAGCCAAATTCTGCCACTAAAAATCTGTTTTCTTAACATTGGTTAGTTTAGGTGACGGAATTTTAGTGACGGAACAAATTCCGTCACTAAAAGCCTTTTAGGTGACGGAATTTTAGTGACGGAGCCAAATTCCGTCGCTAAAAACCTGTTTTCTTGTAGTGATGTTGTGATGAATGGGTGTGGAACCCGGGGGCATGATGACATGATTGTGGTGCATGGGCGCGATGAAGTGAGTAAGGTGTCAGGGGCACGTCTGTGTCAATGGCGCGGCGCATGGGCGCGACGGAGTACGTAAGGTGCCGGGGGCACGTTTGTGTCAATGGTGGCGCATAGGCGCGACAGAGTGCGTATGGTGCCGGAGGCACGGTAATGTGACATAGAGCCTGGGGGCACGGATGTATCAGCGGCGCGACGCACGGGCGCTGCGAAGTGTTGAAGTGTGACGCCCGGACGCCGGCGACGGGGTCGCGGAGTTGTGTCCGGACGACGGGGTTACGGAGTTGTGTATGGTCCCTTGAAGAGAAATGAATGTGCTAAGGATGGAGGCCAAAGGCCAACCCTTCAGGGAAGGCCGAGGCCGACCCCAAGGGGGAGACCGAGGCCGACCCCAAGGCCGAGGCCGACCCCAAGGGGGAGGCCAAGGCCAACCTCCTTGGGCAAGTTTCATGGCATGCCGACGGGCGATGTGCGAAGTGTGATAAGGCTTCATGCAATGATGAGTTTGTTGGTGACGAAGTCGCGTAGAAGAAGTAAGAAGTGCACGTGACTTGAGCGTGCACGCTTTGACCAGTTGTGAGCATTGAAAATGATTGTTGCTTGTGTGGACGTGTCATGGAAAATGAGACCGCAGTTAGCCTTTGGGTACGACCAGAATAGGTTGGGAACAAACCCTTAGCATATCCTAAGCCACATTCATGCCGCAAGTCCATGAAACATTACATGAAAGCTTAAGGGCTTGAATCAGAGGGCAAGAGTCACCTTCAACAGGTAAAGCAAAATAATGTGAAGCTAGGGACAATTTTTTTGGTACTTGTGATAGTCAAGTGATAAAAACTCTGAAAAGCGTCTTGTTACTATGAAAGTAGTCTAAGGGCCAGTTTGACAAAAAAAATTTGCTCTTTTTTTTTTCAGTTTAAAAAACTGAAAAAAAGAAGCATTTGGTAACCATTTTTTTTTCAATTTAAAAAACCAGTTTTTAAACTGAAGAGTAAAAAAAAAACTCCAAAAACTGGTTTTTTTTTTTAGACCACCACCACCGCCGGCAGCCACCGCCGGAGACTACCGGCAGCCACCTCCAGTCGCCGGCGACTGCCGGCAGCCACCTCCGGAGACTGTCGGCAGCCACCTCCGGCCGCCGGCGACCACCGCCGGAGACTGCTAACATCCACCTCCGGCTGCCGACGACTGCCGGCAACCACCACCGTCGACCACCGCTACGCCCCACCACCGCCACCGCAAACCACCCAAAAAAAAAAAAGTCAAAATAAAAAGGGTTACCAAACACAAAAAAAAAAACTCAAAAAACAGGGGTTATCAAACACCCACTTGTTTTATAAAAAAAAATTTAAACTGCTCTTTAAAAACTGAAAACAAAAAAAAAAAAAATTTATCAAACGAACCCTAAATATCAAATAATGGAAGAAACCTTTATACGCATATCAAGAAATAACTGTCATGTCGCCCAATTTATGCTAGCTTTTAATGATATTCCAGGATCCAATCCAAATTCAAGCAAAACAAAAGACGAAAGATACTCCGTTGCTATCCAACTTCCTTCTCTTTCACAACCCTCACCATGCCTGCTCCTTTTTAACAGTCTACTTTAATAATAAAAGACAGTCTAATTTAATAAAAAAAAAAACGTGCTGCAGCAGAGACGTGTATATGTAGAATATACATCTTATGAAAGGTCACAACTTGAAATATATAAGAACCGGCAATAATACGTGCCTTCACCAGCGAACAAAGGTGCTTTTGACGCCTTAATTGCCATCCATTTTTCTATGTAAAGCTTGTTGCTCCCAATGCCAACAGAAGCAAGTCACGATAACTTTCTCCTATTGATAAATTCTTTAGACCAACCAAATAGATAGAAATCATAACCTGTGGACTTTAAAGTTTGCACTTTTTTCTTTAAAACCAGAATAAAACTGAAGGATTAAGTAATAATGAACATTGCCAGTGGTTGAAAGGCAACTACGCAAGCTAACTTGTAGCATTGCTGATGGTTGAAAGACAGTTGGTATAACCTCTTTCCCCAAGTCATGAATAGAATTAGTTCATGAGGTACTGGTTTTAGTTTAGGGGCTAGTAAACAGTTTGTGCTATGTAAGACTATTTAAACGAAGCACCAAAAAAAAAAAAGACTATTTAAACGAAGTTGTACTGCTGTTGCAGCACATCTGCAAGACTGCTCCCAAGCTCACAACTAATATCCTTGAATGCCACCAAAAAGGATAGACAGAGGCGCAACCATTCTGCAACCATCTCTCTCATTTTTAGTTTTCAGTAGTACAGTATTCTTCCATCCTAATTTGCAATCTAGATAATACCAACAATGGTTGCTTTGCCATGCCTGTACTATACATGACTCAACGACACGATTTCATGGTCCTACAAAAACTAATTTAGTTGAAGGCTTAAAGCTAATTTTGAGTTGTTTGACACATATCTCTAAATTGATGAAGTTGACACACAGTTTTCCCTATAGCGGTAATCATCACAACAAGAAAAAAAGACTTTTAGCAACGGACATTTCCGTTGCTAAAAGCCCTAAATCCGTCGCCAAATACTTTTAGCGACGGACACCCCGTCGCTAAAAGTACGTTGCCTATAACCCCGCCGATAAAAGTTTTGCGATGGAATTCTATAATCCGTCGCCTAAAAGTCGACTTCCAGCGACGGGAAAATCATTCAATTAGCGACGGAATTTTCGTCGCTGAACATATTTATCGTATCATAAATTATTTTTCTTTTTGAGAAATAATATATCACGCAAAATATTTAGCAATGGAAAAATTCACTTTTAGCGATGGAATTTGCATCGTTAAAAGCCAGTAAGTGCAGACTTTTAGCAACGGAATAAAATTCGTCGCTAAAAGTCAAACTAATTTTTAAAATTTTTTTCTTTTACTATCGAAACCAGTAATTACACATTCTCAAAAATCATTCTCAATCCAGTAAATATTTCTCAATGCACATTACGGTTAAATAATTACTGATCCATCAGAAATTATTTAACCCTAAAACAAACACAATACAGATATATAACTTTATAAATTCTATACTAATCAAAAAATAAAATGTATACAAAGCTCAGGAGGGCAGGGGAGCGAGATACAATAGAGTAGGGGAGGGGAAGGGAGTACAAGCTGGGAGGGCACAAAAGTAGAATACAAATAGCTAGGAAGGGAAGGGCTCAGGGGTCGGCGAGTAGTCCCAAATCTGGATCATGCTGATCATCCTCGTCCACAAGGGCATTGTAATCAAGATCAGGCTCGATATGTCAACGGCACTGCCCTGCATGTTAAGGCAACGACGCATTAGCGACGAAGACATTCCCCAACAAACCGGGATCTAGATCCTGCTAATCGAGCTCGTCTACGAGAGTACTGTCATCGGGATCCAGCTCATTATGTCTAGCAACAATGCCCTTCAAGTAAAAGGATTGACACATTAATCTCGATAGTAATTGTAAGTCGTGTTTACTTCATGTGTTAATGGACTTCATAAAATAATTATTTTGTACCTGATCCCCCCGTGTGCTGATCATCTGAAACACCTCCTCTGCAATGCGATAGCTAGTCGGACTGTTGCCCAGATCCCCTGATCTATTCATACGAGGCCTGCAAAACAGTGATTGACATTGAAGACATTAAGGCAACGTACATCGAATACATAGCCAAAATTTTGTTTACTTAAACAAATTAATTTGTAACTTACATCGATCTGCTGAGAAATATCTGAAATGATGTCCTCCGCCCGATGTGCATCATCCTTATCATTTTTCCTCACGTGCGTCTGAGTGTACGTTAGAGCACAGACCTCATCCGGCTCCAGGTTCAGGAGAGCAAAAGTAGCTAGTGATGATAAATGGCATTTTTTTTTAAATGGATGGATAGAGCTAGGTAGTTTGCCGATGATAATGGTGTAGTAGAAGGGTATTTCTTGGTGTTTAATTCGGCATGAAAGTGACATGGTTTTTATGAGAATGGATGGACAGAGTTTGCCGAGGACAATGGTGTAGTAGAAGGGTATTTCTTGGTGTTCAGGCATGAAGGTGAAATGATTTTTTATGTTGTTGTCTTTGATTAGAGTTCTTGCGAGAAAAAATATCCAACTCTGGTAGAACCATCTAACCAAAGTGAGGCAAAAAGAGAATTCAGCAGCACGATCCGTTGAGGAAGATGAGAGTAAAAGTAATTCCATCCCACAACGGCCCCAGTCAACATTAGCATGCCCAGCATCTATAATTATATCTCGATAATCATATTGTGGCTCCACCCTTTAGCTTGACAAGCCGGATTGAATAACAATACTACTGTTTTCCTGTGCTGCATCCACCTTATGTATCCACTCATAAAACCGGACTGGTGAAGATGCCATTTTACCACTATTCTCCTTCTCCAATGCAACAACTCACGTTTACTGTACGGACACCTTATCTTTTCAAAAAATGTTAACATATGCAGCAATCTTGTCCATAATCAATGTCGATAAATTCTATAATTATTCTAGCAACAATTACAACAATAATTTGATTACGGGTAATTAGGGTTTAATTATGGTTAATTGGTTCAATATGGGTTAATCGGGATTAATTAGGACTAATTGAGATAATTAGGGGTAGGGTTAATTAAAAGTGTACTAGGGTTTAATTAGGGTTAATTGAGTTCTTTAGAGTTAATCAAAGGATATTTAGAACTCATTAAGGTTTAGTTAATTGGGGTGTATCATGGCTAATTAGGACTAATTAGGATAATTAGAGTTTAAATACTTTAATTAGGGCTTGTCTACGATTTCTCAAGGCAATTAGGGTTTAACTAGGTTAATTAGGGGTGATTAGGGCCAATTAGAGTTTAAATTAGTAAATTATAATTAATCAATGTTAATTCAGGCTAATCAGTGTTAATCAATGTTAGTTACTCCAATTAGGGTTAATTAGTGTAAACTAGAGTTTATTTAAGAATTAATTATGGTTAATTAGTTTTAATTAGGGCTGACTAAGGCTAATTAGGGCTAATAATGATTATTTAGAGTTAACTGGGTTTAATTAGACTTAATTTTTTAATTAAGGTTAATTAGGTCAATGTGTTATTAATTAGGGTTAATTAAGGGCTACTTAGGGCTTATTCGAGTTATTAGGATTAACTACAGTTAATTGAATTTAATTAGACTCAATTAGTGTTGTTCAGGGCTTAATCAGGTATAATTCGGGCTACTTAGGGGTAATTGAGCCTAATTAGAGCTAATTAAGGTTAATTACCCTAATTGGGTTTAATAAGGGTCGATTACTGTTAATTAGGGTTTAATTATGGGTTAACTAAGGTTAATTCAACTTTAATTAGTATTAATTAAAGTTACAACATGTAACAATGTACTATGAGGGTAAAATTACACTATACATTACAACAAATTATCTTCAATTAATCATAATTAGGGTAAAACATCTTCGAACTCAAGTGCCTAACATGCATAAATTCAAATTCAAACCCAAACCCAAACTTAACAATATTATATTAAATTCAAACTTACGTTCATTAAACCACATGAATTAAACCGAACTAGGGTAAAATGGACTTACAAGGGGTGGTGTGGCGGCCGCGGCAGTAGAGGGTTTTAGGAGATGTAAAGGGCACGACGTCAGGGTGGGGGGGGGGGGGGGGGGGGCACAAGGCATCGCCAGAGTAGGGGGTTGTCGCCATAGAGGGGGGTCACCGGAAGGGGAAAACGGGGAGACAGAGAGACAGTCAGAGAGAGAGAGAGAGAGAGAGAGAGAGAGAGAGACAGAAAGAAGGGGAAGTGGGTTTTTTATAAAAGGACTTTTTCTGTCGCTTAAAGTCTATCGCTAAAAGTCATAACTTCATAGACTTTTAGCGACGAAACTTTTAACGACGGATTATTCCGTCGCTAAAATTGTTTTAAAATACATATTTGCAGCAGTAACTTTGAGATAACGGGAACATATCTAGTTTTACCATTTCTTTTATTTTGGGATCTAAAATAAAATTGAATGGGTTCCATGTGGCACTCATGCCAAAGTGAACATCACAAGATCAACACTTGGGACCACACAAGATGTGAGTAGGCTAACGTAAGCAAGCATTTCTTTAGTCATCAAAATATATGTCCATTTCTTGTGCAGTGTTACCAAGGTAACTACCTGGTAAACATGATCTTCTCTTTGTTTTACAACTTGACCAGCAGGTCAATCAAGACAATCCACCTTTGAGTCTTTCAACCAGAAGCCTCTTACAGTCAGTATCAAAAGCATCCCATAGTTGAAGGTGGAGATTTCTCGCAGTGTCAGATATAACCTGTATCGATCTGAAGTCTTGGAAAAAAAAGTTTATGCATTAGAATTCTCACTTCAACTCCTTCTAAAGAAGTGAAGTTCGTCAGGATATATAGCATGACATAAGGAACATTTTTCCTCATCCTAGCAATAAGATTCACGTGATCATGCCTGTATTGTTCTTCTACATTCTTTGTCTAAAAGGTCCATTATATGATCCATAAGGAAGTTAAGTACGAACGATTTTTTAAAATTCTAGATAGTCTGTGCAGCAGTCTTTGGCCATGAACTGTCGTGTAAGAAAAGGGAAATAAAGATTATAAAGTTGTCTTCCATTAAACCATCCAAGCCAACCCATTAATAGGCTTGTCGCGTGTCTAAATGATCCATAACAACAAATAGGATTAATTATCTATCTGTCTTTATACATTGAAAAGTTTATATAATTTACATAACTTCAACCTTACATTTTCTTAATAATACATGTAACATTTTTGTTACATAGTGGTCCAGATAGTAAAAGTTTAAGGGGACTAATGCAGAAAATGGGGCCACTTTAAAAGTCCCCATTATCTTTAGATTTTCGGAAGGCAATGAAGAAATCTTGAGCTGCCAAAATATTTAAAATGTAATTAAAAAAGATGTATACCGAAAGGACTACTATTCAGGCAAGGCATTCCCATACCCAATACATAAAAAAATTAGTTAAATTTGCTAGTCGAAATAGGTTGACAAGAGCAAAAGTACTTGTAAACACATAAAATAAAATAAAAACGTATGTCTACATATTTACCAACAGCAAATCGAGCTACGCTGGTTTTGTTTCTCTTCTACAAGACAAAGTTGTCTAACTATAGATGGTATAACATCATCTACCAATATTAGGAGGATAGAAGTAATTGAGCTCATTCAAGATCGCTACCCTTTAGGACGTCGAAATGTCGACTACAGTTGCGGAACAATCACAACAGTATAAAAGATAATACTGACATACATTAAGTCACCTCTCCATAGACATTGTATATCAATTTCCTTGGGATCAAAATTTGGTTCAGAGACACTTATGCAGAAAACCAGGAAAAAGACATGGAAGAGTTCATTTAATGTTCACTAACATAGCAATCAGTTAAAGAAAGATGGTTTAGTCCACCTTGGCCAGAACTTTGGACGAACTTAGTCAAGCATGCTCTAGCTTTTCGGAAACTAACGACCAAGATTTGGAGAAAACATAAAAACATAATAAAAAGATAAAATTGTGTATAGAATTTGAAATTATGGATCAAACTTTAACTTCAAGTATAAGTTGCATGAAGATGAGATTCAAAGCAAAAGTGTGACGAAACTAATACCTTAAAACTCTTAGAGACAAACATGGCAGTAATTGATCTCTAACGAACTACTATTACTCCAACATATGATGTCGAAAGTATTTGAACATAGCCAACACATATATGAAAGTACTTGAGTTGACACTTCATATTTCTAGACCAGTGCATGATGGAATTTCATCTCCACATAAGTCAAAGCAAACTCCAAAAGTGCATATCGGTTCTAGACTTGTAGTACAGTAAAGGGTCGAAGAAAAAGAGAAGTTAAAACATGATATGTACACGATTTTTTATGGCAATCAGATACTGACAAAGAACAAAATCTCTAGGCTTTGAGAAGTAATGAAGCTTCAGTGTCTTAAAAAGAATATTGACCTCAAATTCTTGAACATCATGAACCGAAATTGACTTATCCAAAATCGCAAACATCAGTGGACCAAAACTTTTGAAGAGTCGGTTACTCTCTGAAATTTTGGAGGCTTAGTTTGTTTGTTTTTTGGTGATACCATGCATAAACCATGAAAAGGTTGCCGAATGCAACGGCATTACAAAAATTCTCCTCAACCCAACCATGTAAAGAATAAAGAAACCAAAGGACAAAAACATAACGAATCCTGCAATTGACTATTTTTATCCAATGCTTGTCAAGGATGAACACCAAATGCCTGTGTATAAGGTATGACAAGCAAGCACTAAAAACCCTTAATTGTCTAACCAGATTGTGTGACTGAGCATGTTGTTGAACTTTCGTCGAATGGCGCGTGTTCTTGTGCAGCTTAATAGGCAAATTAGTGAGGCTTTGTCTGCATGTTCTTGGTGAGGAGAGTAAAATGGAGACATAGTTGGTAGGAAGGTGCGGTTAGCTTTGTTATTCTTGCGAGTTGGGATGATTCGAGTCGGCGTGTGCGTAGCGTGTTTGCACCGGGTGGCCAAATAATTTGTAATATGGAGTATATCAAGGGCATTTTAGTCATGAAAATGTATAGAAACATCGTTAAACACATTACACTTTTACGGTAGAGAGATGAATAATAGGGTTGGGGGCAAGATAATAGCTAGTGCTCGGACACTAGCTAGTAAGGCTGTGAAAACGTGCAACTGTGTTAGTGTGGTCGTAATCCAGGATGTGCGTGCTTGGAGTCAAAGTTTTTGTATCCTTGGTTCTACATTGAATATGACGCAGCTAGACTCTCGTCTGTGTCTTCGATTGCCATTGAGGAGTCACGTGCCACTACTAATGTGCACAAAAATGGCAAGTTTTTGTTGTGAATCCGCCACCAAGATTTGCAAATAATTATCCAAAGTATTTAAAGTAACAATGGCGTGTTTACCTCTAAGATTGTTGTACGAAGTACTATCGACTTTGTTTTTCTTCTAGTGGACCAATTCACTACAACATACCTTTAGTTATACTTCTTTGATCATTTATCTATACTACTTATTAAGTCAAAATTTAATTTGGTGAAACACATCTTTGATGTTACATAACTACAAACTTTTAAAAAGTGTCATTCTAAGAAATTTTTTAAAAAGTGACACAAAATAAAAAATTTAATTGGTAAGTAACTACCTATAAAATTATGTTCGGTTTTCACAAATTAAAATTCATCAAAAAGTAGAGTTAAAGTAAAATTTAAAGGTCAAATTTGATACGAAAATAATATTTTGCTAACTTACCATCGACACGTATGGCTAACTTATCTTTCTGTAATATAAGATTCATTTTATTGAATATGACAATAACTACGTATACGCAAATTTTTTTATAACAAAATTTGTACTATTAATTTCATTTTTACACACGCATCGTGTGTGCCACGTTGACTCGTACTGTATATAAAGGGAAAACTTATTTTGATATAACAATTCTTTAGTGTTACATAAGTACATACCAAAAATTATGACATGTGACATTCTAAAAATAATGACACTTGACACTAGAAAAAATTTCTTACGATAAGACACGACAAAAACATTAAATATTCAATAACTACCTTAAGGATATGGGCCATTTAAAATTCATTAAAAAAATATAGTCAAAATATATTATAAAAGCCAAACTTACTTTTTTTAAAATATCATATTACTAACTTTATTTTTTCACACGATAACTACCTATCTAGAATGTAAGATGCATTAAACTCATTTTTTCTTTTTGGGGAGGTAGATGCATTAAACTCATGAGAGAGTTGTACGTAAAAAGGATCCAATTTTCTTGTTCGGATATGATTTCGAGTGTTTAAAACAAGTAAATACAAAAAGTATTCTTATGTTCTTCTCGATTTCAATGTTAGTATTAGATTTCAAAGGACAAGATATTAAGATAAAATGCAAGTAGATAAAATGCAAGTAGTATAAAGCACTACTTCCCCGAGCTGGTTTCTCCCACAAGTGGAAGTGATGTTGCGATGGTGACACCACATGGGGATGGCGATGGTCCTGACGAGTGTGCCGATGGTGCTCATTGTCAATATATGTCCCCCCCCAACCGCAATCTCAATCTACCTCGCTGCGGTCGACCTTCATCTACCACGTCACCTCCATAACCAAGCTCAGTTTTTAGGGCTTTTATTTTCGGATCTAGATCTCTGTTACGTTGCTGATTATGAATGTGGTGGTGATAGTAGTTGGCTGATTGCTGTTTTATTTTTATTTTTATTTTGGTAAAAGGTCATTTATTTACCAATGAAAAACTTCAATGTCATCTTACTTCCAAATCAATTGACTACAAATTTACAAGGAAAAAAAAAACACTTTTGGTTGATTGTTGTTGTTGTGATGACGACATGTGTAATTAGGTTGCAATTTGATGTGGTGGGCGAAGGTGAATGAAATGAATTGGTCGGAGTAGCTTGGCAGAGCTGATGCTGGTGTTACTACCGTAGAAAAATGAGCTAGGACACGATCGGAAAAGTTACGGAGGAAAATGGTAAACATACACGAAGTGGTCCAAAAAGTAATTATAAATGAAAATGGTAAACAACTAAACATACGCAAACAACTGAGAAAAGTACCATGGAAAAAGGTGGTGAAAATGATAAAAGTACACGACAATATATCCTAACTGGATATAAAAATGATTTTAAAAATTTTAAAAACACACAAAATAAAATAGAAAACGATGATGCTAAACATATTTCACACAATTCCTCATTGGCCTCTTGTGCATTTAATTCAGCATATGTTTGCCACAAGATTTTTATCTTTAGCATGTATTCTTTATATGATAATACTACACTTACTCATTGAAAAAATAAATATGGTCCTATGCCGATAAATCTAAGTTTGAAGCAGCCACATGCAAAATTTAGTAGATACAATAGATGGTCCGCCTTAAAAAAAAGATAAAAAAAAAGAACATGATAATACCTGGATTTAGGAACGGTTCTCTAAGGAGTAGCAAACATTAAGGTATTCATTATATCGATTTTGATGCAGGCAAGTTTCAAACTTTTTTTAATATCACCTAAATATAATTCAAACATCTTCTTACCTGTCTTATATATACCATAGAATTATATTAGAAGAGATTGGACAGCTCCAGGATAAACACTAGGAAAAAGATAACGAACACTAGGATTAAGTGCAGCTTTTGAAATTTGGAATATATGCCAGACAAAATTGAAACAAGAGTAGCTCTTTACCTCAATTTTCAAACGAGCAATACATAAAAAATTTAAAAAGACTAGATCATTACGAAAAGAAAATGAAATGAAGGGGCTATTTTGACGCCAACAATTATTATTACAAGAAATGGTCATCACTTTACATAAAGAAACAAGATGAATTACGGATTTTACTAAAAGTACTAAATGATTATATTTTGAAATTTTGTGGATATGCAAGCCGAAAAAAAGGCCAAAGCTTTAAAAGTGAAAACTAGAAAATTTAGGAAGATCCTTGAAAACTACAGCTTGCCTAAGCAATTGAGTTTTTGTAAGTACCCTACTAGATCTCTTGAGTTCATTTGATTCTAGGTTTTAATGGTACAATTTTGTTCTACAAAATTTGTTTTACAAATTATAACTGCTTCACATCATGCACTTTATTTTTTAAGATCCTTATTGGGCTACAAATTTTAAACTTTTTTTTAATATCGTCTAAATATAATTCAAACATCTTCTTAGTGCCTAATTTTTATCTCACGTGACTTATATATATACCATACTACTATATTAGAAGAGATTAGACAACTCCAATATAAACACTTCACATTACATATTATATGTGTCAAATTGGCTCTAGAACACTTTCTTCACCTTTATTACTACAATGTCAATCTTATAGTGTTTGGTAAAAAATAAATTTTTGGAGAAGATGCTTGAAATTGATTATGACAAGATGTAACATGGAATAGTCAGAATTTCCTTTAGTAACAGCTTGAGGTAAAAGAAACAAGTATGATAAATAGTAACAAATATTGTTGGTAATTGGCAGTAGCAATTCGCATTTAAATGTAAGACCATATATTTTTTGCAATTAACTTTTCATGTTTTGAGTCTTTCATTATGAGTTTATAAATGGTTTAACTATTACGAGTTAGTTAAATAGTCGTAGTAAAGTTTTAATTGCATTTTTTATTTACGTATATAATATTTTTATTTCAAATCATTATTTAACGTACAAAGCACATGTGATCCTTTTTAGTATTCCTAAATGCCGGCGGAAAAAATTTTGCTGCACACCAAGGAGCAGCGTCAAGCTGCTACCATTCCACGTGGCAGCACGTTATTGGTCTAGAGTCAAGGCATGCTCCTCACACGTGATCGGGTTGGCTGGAGTGAGATAACGGACGCTATGCACGTCCCTGAAATTCTGGAGAGAAGAATAATCAGCAAGCAGTTTGTTTCTCTCTCTCTCTCTAATCACCCAGCAGTATGTTTCTCTCTCTATATATCTCTCTATCTCTTCCTTCCCGTATTCTTCCTCCCCACGAACTTCTGGTCTTCATTGTCCCAAAACTCAGTCTCAATTCATATCCATAACGTGCTCACATCTGCACATATAGCAGAATTTCTGGAAGCCTGTCATTCAAATGGAAATGATATGAACTGGAACAGGCCAACAGGATACTAACATGATCCCTTTTCTTAGGTGGCTGGACTTGGGTGGACATGAGAAAGGCATGAAATTAAGAAACTGCAAAAGGAGGCATGATCATTCTCTCAGAGTTTTGCATTCGTTCTAAATAAACAACTTGTAATTGGCTTTTTTCACAACCTGGCATGAGCTTCACAGCTTAAATGCCTTTTCATGACTGAGCTCCGTTCACTTAACGGAATTCATTTTTGATTTCACATAATGAAATGAAAAAAAAGTATCCTGCGATTGCCCCCCTTCTTCTCGCAGAAATTGGATAGCAGAAACTCTCCTGCATGGCCATAGTTTTGTGGTTTCGGTTTTCTTTCTCGGTAACATTATCCCCCTCCCTAATCCCTATTGTAGTGAGTGGACTTCGGCCCCTGTCCGTATTAGTCACCCAAATAGGCTTCTGAACCCCCAGCCTGTGGAAGCTGATTCTGGGTTCCTGACATAAGCTAGGTTCGCCAAGATGAACTCCCGTTTTCTTCTTTCCCCCCTTCTTTTCTTTCCCTGGGATTGGTAAAGTGAAATGAAATTGAAGCCATTAACTTGACAAAAAAATTAAAGACTCAGAATTGGATGTAGCTGTATATTGCACCACTTGGATTATAACACGAGAATAAAACAAGTATGGTTTGTCTTTACATGATGCAAGGGTAATGAATCATAGAGATTGTAATGATACTTTGGCTAACTGATGGAGGAGAGATTGGAAAGCTGCCTGTGGAAATAAAGATATCGGACGCATTCCTGAGAGATTTATAATGGAAGAGATCTATTTATTTGAAATGTTAATAGAAAAAGCAAGAGATACAATGATCTTGTGAAAGTTAGTTCTAGTTTACTGAAATTTCCCTCAAGAGCTGCAAAATGTCCATTAACTGATTAACTCTCATGATAAAATGTACAGATTCTTGAGCGACTTTATCTATGATCCACCGGAACAGAACTCCCATTGAGCCTCTCTTCTACCCTGTGTGACCAGAAGTTCATGGGGAGGAAGAATACGGGAAGGAAGAGATAGAGAGAGAAACATACATTTCGAGAGAGAGAGAGAGAGAGAGAGAGAAACAAACTGCTTGCTGATTATTCTTCTCTCCAGAATTTCAGGGACATGCATAACGTCCGTTATCTCACTCCAGCCAACCCGATCACGTGCGAGGAGCATGGCCTTGACGCTGGACCAATAACGTGCTGCCACGTGGAATGGTAGCAGCTTGACGCTGCTCCTTGGTGTGCAGCAAATTTTTTTCCAATGCCGGCGATCCATTTCTTTTTTGTTTTGGCAAACAGGAGATCCATTTCTGTATAAATGCGGTTCACAGAAGTGGTGTAGAGTCCACTGTTGAGGCTCACATGGATCTCGCCTTTTTCTTTTCATCAACAAAAATGTAGTTAAAGGGATTCATGAATGATTAGTAGCTTAGAGAGGTAGCTTACAGGCACTAAACTTGCGCTTAAAGGAAACAAATGGGGGAGAAAGTGGCCTGATCCATGAATGATTAGTAGCTTAGACCGCTACCTCTCTAAGTTTCACGTACGTCCCTTGTACTTTATCAGTTAGAATAAGAGCAAAACCAAAAGTTCATGCCCTTTTAGCCAAAGTAGCATCAAGATCATTTGTTCAAGTTTCGTTACAATGAGTGTACTGACCGTAAAGAAGCATCACCATTTCGGCCCATGTTGCTGGTTCAACACAGATTGGCGGATACACACAAGTACCAGAGATATTATGCACCCAAAACCTCTATAAATACCAATTTAAACCTCTTCAACTCGTCACCAAGCCCTAACACAATCTCATACCCCCCCACCCCCCTCTTTCTCTCTTGGACGTAAGGAATATATATGGCGAAACACATTAGTTTCCTTGTTATTGCGCTTGTCCTCAACTTCTTCAATACATCATTAGCAATTCCGGTAACGTATAACGTTTTAAGTTTAGGAGCCAAACCAGACGGCAAGACAGACTCAACCAAGTCATTAATTAGTGCATGGGCTGCAGCTTGCGGCTCGCCAAGGCCGGCAACGATATATGTGCCGCCAGGAAGATACTTCGTTCAGCAGGTACATTTTCGTGGTGCCTGCCAGAATAAGGCGATCATGATTCGTATCGATGGCACCCTTGTGGCTCCTTCCGATTACAATGCACTCAGGAGTGTTGGAAATTGGATCCTATTCGAGGGTGTCAACGGAGTAACCATTAGCGGTGGCATTCTTGACGGTCAAGGCACTGGTCTATGGGCATGCAAAACCTCCAGCAAGCTTTGCCCGAGTGGAGCTACGGTATGACAAATGCATCAACTGTTATTTCTAGCCTCAACATATATGAAACCATTTCTTCTTTGCCTTAGTGTACTCGATATTGGTCATGCCATAATTTACTGAAAAAAAGAATTAGGTCATGCCGTAAAAGTATAATTTTTTCGATATAGAAACATATGGACTTACTACATCAGTCCGCTTCAAAATTGTCAACTGCCTTGAACAACGTTATTATACTAGGAAAAATTTTCCTTTTCCTAAAGCGATGTCCTAATATTTTGTTGTCAGTCAAACCTGGAATTTCATACTCACCATGTGCATTTGCAGACACTGGGCTTTGTCAACTCGAACAACATCGTGATTAGTGGCTTAACTTCACTAAACAGCCAAATGTTTCACATTGTGATCAATGGTTGCCGAAACGTGAAGATGCAGGGAGTGAAAGTCTTGGCATCAGGCACTAGCCCCAACACGGACGGCATTCACGTACAACTATCATCAGGAGTCTCAATTTTGAGATCTAAGATCAGTACAGGTGATGACTGTGTCTCCATTGGCCCTGGAACTGCCAATTTGTGGATAGAAAATGTTGTTTGCGGTCCTGGGCACGGCATTAGGTGAGTTTATATCATTACTGTCATTAAAATGGTGTGTAGTAGATCACGAGATAGATCACGAGACTGTGGCAATTAAAGATAAATCCTTTAACAATACTTGTAGTTTCGCCTAAGATAATTTGTGGGTGTTGCAGCATTGGGAGTCTAGGCAAGGATTTGCAAGAAGCTGGTGTGCAGAACGTGACGATTAAAACAGTTACTTTTAAGGGTACACAGAATGGTTTGAGGATAAAGGCATGGGGTCGACCTAGCTCTGGATTTGTTCAGGGCGTTCTTTTCCAGCATGCTGTCATGATTAATGTCCAAAACCCTATCGTTATCGACCAAAATTACTGCCCTCACAACTTAAATTGCCCCGGTCAGGTATGACTCTACCAAGGATACTCTTCATTTACACAGATTACACACAGCTCAACGTGAAATATATGTTGATTGGATTGGCTTTTCCTCCTATTCTCACAGGTTTCGGGTATAAAAATAAGAGTTTAACCTACCAGGACATCCACGGAACACCAGCAACACCAGTTGCAGTGAAATTTGACTGTAGTAGGAACAATCCATGCACCGGCATTAGGTTGGAAGATGTAAAGCTCACATACCAGAATCAGCCAGCCGCAGCATCCTGCGCCAATGCCGGAGGAACTAGTTCTGGCTTAGTTGAGCCTACAAGCTGTCTGTAGCGGAGATGAACAGTTAAAGTCACTAGCATATAGTTTGAATCTAGACGGAGAGAACTTCTAATGTTTCCTCCTTGTAGTATTAAGCTAATGATTCTTGCGTGAGCCTGTGGCTGTATCAACCCGTTGGGCTCGCCTGGCCATGCACAGTGGTTGTTAGTGTACATATTGCGTGAGCCTGTGGCTGTATCAACCCGTTTTCTTTTTTCCGGAATATCAGTGTTATTGCAACACATTTATCCCGTGTTATTTTAAAAAATTCACTCAAAAATGTACTAGTTCGCCTAAATTTGTGCTACTCATGAGAGAGAATTTAGCAAATTTGTCCACTTGTGTAGTAAAAATAAAATATTCCTTTTAAAACATCCTTTGACATTGCCATCCTCTTTTATTGACACGGCTTATAACAAGATTTTTTTTCTCTTATTGCTATTATTCTAGAGATAGCAATAAACTCTCGTACTTATAATTATAGTTAATGATCATTATATATAGTTACTGGCATTTTTGTTAATATTTTCAGCGACTATTTTTAAGACACTTTTTCAACGTTATTAAATAAAAGCCATTATAAATATTTAACGATCATTAGTAGCCTTTATATTAGAGGTTGTAACCGTTTTCCTAAAATCAGGATAGCAACCAAAGTCCATTTCAAACAAAAAAAAGGATGGCGGCCAAAGTTTTTTCATGCCAGAAGATACGGAGAACCTGGATAGAAGGAGGAAAAACTTTGGCTGTTACCCAGCCTGTAAGAAGATACCTAGAATCTCCTATAAAACGAAAAATACTTGTCTATAAATATTTTTAGTGACTTTTGTTTAGTGATGTTAAAAATTGTTGTAAAAAATTATCGCTGAAAATATTAATTAAAAAACTATTGAAAATGTTTAAGATACTTAATTGTCGCCGTAGAAAGGCAGAAAAGTATTCATTACATGCTTGACCCGTATCCTTTGGTTTAAGAAGTAAACTCCTCGAAATTCCGCTAGTCAGTATAATCTTTTGACTCATTCAGATTACGAGCCTGATTATATACCTTGCTGGTTATGGCAGTTTTGTACAACCGAAATGGCGCATTATCCAAGATATCCTACTCTTGTTACCCATGCCTTGGTCTTCATTTTGCTGTGTACTAATGGTCGTAGCAGCGATGTAGATTGCTTAAAATCCTTCATGGACTCATTGCAAGACCCTCTCAATTTCTTAGGCTCTTCTTGGGATTTTAACAGTCGCACCGAAGGTTCTATCTGCGGGTATGAAGGCGTCGAATGCGGGCAGCCAGACGAAAACAAGGTGTTGAACCTCCGGCTTTCAGGCACGGGACTCAAAGGCAGTTTCCCGCGAGGGTTAGAAATGTGTTCAAGTCTGAAAGGTCTAGACCTTTCAGGCAACGCGCTCTTTGGATCAATCCCGTCCGACATCTCAGAAATGATCCCATACGTTACGTATCTTGATCTATCGCACAACGATATCTCTGGTGAAATACCCATAAGCATCGGAAAGTTAAGGTACCTCAATGTCCTCAAACTTGAAAACAATCGGTTAGAGGGTCATATTCCACAAGAAGTGGGTATGCTTGGTAAGATCAAGACATTCAGTGTTGCTGACAACCGCTTAGCAGGTCCCGGACGTACGTTGTGTCCTGGTGTTAGAATCACCGCAGATGACTATGCAAAAAATCAGGGGCTCTGTGGATATCCTTTAAAACGCTGCAAGGCAAACACTGATTATCGTGATTCTCTTCTAAGAGGGATGCTGGTTGGCTGGGCAATCGCTACCGTTGTGGCGTTTGCAGTTACTTGGTATATTCTGCCCACTGTTTTTGTAAAGAAGATGATAATCCGGATGAAGAAGAAAATGAAACAAGCGAAAAGTCAGAGAAGCCAGCAGCCAACAAGCGTGGAGGATAATAAGGAAAACCCTCTCTCTCTCTCTCTCTCTCTCTCTCTCTCTCTTACACGACATGTATATATGTATAGCGACAAGTATATTAGTATATATATATGTATATAGACATGTATATATGATATGCATTTATTTATGCATATATGGGAGCTGATCTACTTTTAACGCTAGAATTATCTAGCTCCTCGTCTAACTGTTATACTTAGTAGCGGTTAGGCTTCCCCCCCCCCCCCCCCCCCTCTCCCCTCTTGGGAATCAAGTCCGATTTGAGCCGCATGTCCGTTGGTGGACCCCTAACCGTTACTAAGTATAGTGGTTAGTGTAAAAAAAATATCAAATCTAAGTCGTCCACAACCTCTAGTGGACGGCCAGATTATAGTTGGAAAAATAATTAATTTTTTCACTGATAGATGTGAATCGGCCCCCATATGTATAAACATATAGGGACATGATCCTCTTTTTCCCTCAGGCAACTTAAGCCAAGTATCTCCGGTGCCTCAGCAGCGATTTTTGTGTATTATGCGTAGTAGACCGTCACTCCCCAATCCACCCTCCCCTGATGCATGCAAGATAGGAACGAGAATTCCACATCCGATTTTGTTCGAGGCATGAATAGGATTCCCCTGACTACATAACAAGTTAATTTTCCCATCTTTTTATGTAACTTGGTCTTTATTACGTCATGGAACCATTTCTAGTCTAACATGCCTCAACGTCCCGAGCTTTTGTATCTCCTGATGAGACATTGAACCTTGAATCAGGAGGACGTTTCACTAAATACAAGACTAAGTTAGCATCTTCATCTTGGTTTATTGAAGTCTAGATACAACTAATTTTTTATTTTTTTTCATCCGCATGTTTAAGAACTGACAACAATAAAATGGGTACATTGGTAGCAGATCTATTTGCTGGAGAAGTTTGAAACGAGCATACAGTTTGCAGAGCTCGCGAAGGCAACCAACAATTTCGATGAAGCAAATAGGATAGGAAAACTGGGCACCATGTACAAGGTGTCGCTCCCAAACGGTTGGATCCTAGCCGTCAAGAGGTTCAATAAATCGAAACGCTCAGAAAAGAAGTTCATCTCAGAGGTAATGACAATAGGGAGGTTAAGGCATAGCAATTTGATGCCATTGATAGGTTTCTCCATCCACTTGAAAGAGAGACTTTTGGTTTATAAATATATGCAAAACGGTAACCTCCATGAGTGGCTACATCCAGTGGAGGGTGACACGAACATCATGGAATGGCCTGTGAGAGTTAAAATTGCGGTCGGGCTAGGTAGAGGCCTCGCATGGCTCCATAATAACAAAAATCTTCAGGTAGTTCATCAAAACATTAGCTCAGAATGTATCTTACTAGATCATAGTTTTGAGACAAAGCTATCAAATTTCGGGGAGGCTGCCGTCATGAGTTCAAATTTCGCTGTTTCAAGTAGAACACCTCTCGTCAATGGAGAAACTTGGGTTTTGGGTTGTGATAAGAAGGACGTATACGGATTCGGCATCGTGCTTCTTGAGTTGGTTACAAGAGAGGAACCTAATAAACTGATTCTTTTATGCAATAATTCTGGTGGTACTTTGAGTAACTTTGCGGGTTTATACGATGCAATCGACAAGTCTTTGCTTGGGCAGGGATTTGAAGATGAGATCACTCAGTTCCTCATGATTGCCTGCAAATGCGTTCAGTCCTCTCCAGATCGGAGGCCATCCATGCTGGATGTGTACGAAAAAATGAGGACCATTGCTGGGGGAGGTATGACCGCATAAGTGACTCTCGGATGTTAATGCAGAGTGAAATTGGTGCTGCTGATGGGTTAGGTGATTAACTTTTGTTTCAGGGCCCCTTGCAAAGGGGTGCTGAATGTTAATTTCCTTTCATTGTCACCTTTCAGTTTTAGTCAGTTTGCATATATTTGTAGTGAGAAATGTAAAGTGGTTCACGTTCGTTAAATATCCTAACGGTCTAATTTTAGTGGTAACCAAGGTTGTAGCATGGCACTGCGACCGCTCAGTTGGTCCATATACTAACAGGCATTGGTCACTAAATATATGGTTCTAATTTGCACTTAATGAAATAAAAGGACTTCCGACCAAAAAGAAAAATATGGTTCTAACACTCCAAATATATACAAATTTGCACGTACGATGTCTCTGCTCAAGGCAACTGTTATTAAGAGCATTTGATACACCCATGGTTCAAGTAAAGAGGCTAAAAACCCCATCCAACGACATACTTTTCGGCAATATACATAGTGAATTGAATAAGTCAATCCTTACCTCAGTAAAAATATAAGAACTCTCATACCTTATACGAGCAATTTGGCAAATGCTAAACCCCAACGTAATTATGATGCAATTTGTACTCACGCAAAATCTAACGCATGTTCCAAACCTGCTTTGATCGCACCCAAGGCCCTACAGTGGGTCCCGTTTTGCCCGACACATCACCATAATCAACCGTCAAATTTTTAACGCTTCGAACCGGTCAAAATGCATATATTCAAGTCACGTACATTTTTTCGCTTTTCTTTTTTTACATTCATCCGTGGCTAAGAAATTATTTTTGCGCAACTATGTTCGCTAGCGTGACGATGTCAGTGTACCTTAACTTCTGCGAACTCTTTTGACGATGGTCGGTCAACTGGCTCCCCCCTTGGAGGTCCGCACGCCTCCCCCCTTGGGGGTCGGCCGCCTTCCACCTTGAAGGTCGGCCACCTTACCCTTACAGGGTCGACAGGCCTTCCCCTTTGGGGGTTTGTCTTCTTCCCCTTAAAAGGGTCGGCGGGACTTCCCCCTTGGGGGTCGGCGGGCCTTGCCCCTTGGGGGTCTGCGTGCTTTTCCCCTTGGTGGCGTTGATCACCTCATTCACTAGTGTGTGCTTACTCTCCCTCGGCCTTGTGTCGTCTGCGACACCCACTGTAGCCTGAGCGTAGACTCTGGGACGCCTGTTGTTTGCGGTCGCGCGCCGTCTCTAAGACGCAAGCCATCGCCCGCGCTCCAGTTCCAAGGCGCCCATCCCCCACGGCCGCGCGCGGTCTTCGCAATACTCATCACCCATGTCCGCGCACCATCTCTGGGATGTCCGTCGTTGGGGCCGTGCACTCCCACTTTCGTCTTCTTTCATTACTAGTGACTTCATTCCCTATTCTTGTGTCACATCAAGCAATTCTCACACAACCTACCCCTAATAGTACCCCTCTTGAACTTGACCGTCGATTACATTACCGCACAGTACTCGGCTCACTCACAATCTCCGAGACGTCTCTCGCTCGTGCTCATGCACCGCTCATGCGTCACGTGCCCCTGGCATGACGCCAACTTCCGTACCAGTCACTCGGGCCCATGCAATATTGCTCATGCGCCACGTACCCTCAGCACGATGACCATGCACTTCCGCAACAGTCGTCACGTGCGCGCCACTCTCATGTCATGTGCAGGTATTATCTCGCGACTGATGTCGCCATGCCCATGCACCACTCTCCTGACTCGTGCCGTTGGCACCACGTCCGTGCGCCACTCTCATAAAGCGCCCCCAGGACGATAGCCCCTAGCTCACTCTGAGACGAAAGCAGGTCTTAGGAGGGCATCGTGTCTAATCCTCATGGCAGTCGCGCGCTGCGACTCTCCCCCACCACTGTCAGGTTCTCTCTGCATCTCTTGACGCACCCTAGTGGGATTTAGTACGGGCTTTGGACCGATGGCTAGGGTAAGGGTGTTCTCTGATCATGCCGACACTGTGTGGTCAGTCTTTTCAGACAAGTAGAGCGACGTTGTGTGGGGCAAGCAACGCGAATATGGAAATTGACAATCCAAAGGAGAACCGACATTCGTGAACCCCTGGTGACGTATCACTTCCAAGAGACGACACATGGCGACCGATGATACAGGCAGACTTTTGCCTGTAAATAGAGGACCCTAGATTTCATTTTTTACAAAAAAAATCTCATTCAATACAGAGCACTTTCTCACTCTAGAATCCAGAAGTACTGAATTCTAGAGAGAGAAACACAATTGAACCGTGACATTGGACAAAACATCGGACCTTGACTTGGACCTCAGCTTGGACTGTCGACTTTCGACTCTGATTGTCTTAGCCCTCGTCTTCGTAGCACTGTCACTCCTCACGACTTATCTGCAAAGCCTTACTCTCTGTCCTTACTCCACCCTCATTGCATCTCATTTTGTACATCTGGAAGCTGACACGGACTGTATCATTTGTGACATCTCCATGTAGCTACTAACCCAATTTTCTTGGCATTAACGCCAAAAGTCAGAAAGAAAAACTCTAAGGGCTTAATCAGACCTCCAAACGACTACAAGAATGACATTGACAACTTATAGCGATGAAACCCTAGTTTGAGCGGAATTAAAAGATCAAAAATATGACCGAGGTGCGTGCTCTAGTATAGAACTTGGAGAAGGAAGCGGAAAAGAGCAGCAAGGAGGTTGCTGAAGAGAAGAACAACCTATTTAATCAAGCCCTAAATGGGCAAAATACACATAAACTCCCGTACTTAAGGTACTTAGTCAAAAGGTGCCAAAACTTTTTTTAATATTATAAAAGGTAGAAACTTTATTTAATTATTTATTAAAGTAATAATTTCACTAAGATAACGAAATATTTACATAACGTACTTATTCAAACCCATCCAAACATTTGAATATTACAGAAAAGGCATAAATTTGACTAGCAACTTTTTTGCATCACTAAAAATTTCCCACGAACCATAACTAGCAACAATTATTTGCCAAAGTGGGGGATTGCAGCCCATGGTGGTTGTACATACTTTAAGGGTGTTGCTATGCCAAACTTAGTTTTATGCATAATGTTTAAGGATGTTGTTATGCCATCCAGAGTACATACTTTTGGACTGCTCTTGGGTCCCTTGCTCACGACACGCCAACTTTTCAACATCAAAGTTCAACGCTATTGACTCGGTCAACTAAAAATGCACCTTTAAGTAGCATACTTTTCTTCTTCGTCAAGAAACATACTTTTCTTCTCCGCTAAGTAACGTACTTTTCTTCTCCGCTAAGTAACCCACAATTTAGACACATCAACTTATCAGCAGTTAAAGTTCAATGCCCTAAACAGTCAACTCGAACCGCATGCTCAAGTCACGTGCGTGTTCTCTTTCTTTCTAATTTTCCTCTTTTTATCCCAACTATTCAAGCGAGGAGGCAGGCCTCCTCAAGTCCATGGCGTCGGCCTTCCCAATCACCCAAGGGGGTTGGCCTCCCCAACTCCTTAGGGGGATCGACCTCCCCAATGTCATGGCAGTCAGCCTCTCTAACCCCTTAAAGGGGTCGGCCTTGATAAAGCTTACCGTCTCTCTCACACGATTCCCAAAACTAAGGCATTAAATATCGGGCTCCTTACCCCATGACGTCCACCGCGCCCGAGCGCTGTCTTCGCGTCACATGCCCCCGACTCCATGACACCCGTCTTCATACATGTGCGCCATTCTCATGTCACGTGACCCCAGCACCACACACACGCGTTGTGCCCATGTGCCGTGCTACTTATCCAGTTGTGTCCCTCGGGCTCTCTGTCACACTTCCGTGACATTGGCACCGTACACATCTGTCGCGCCCATGCGCCACGCTGTTGTTACAGTTATGCCCCCTGGCTTTATGTCATACTACTGCGCCCCCGCGTTGGTCCATCCTTTTGTCGCACCATGCGCACCTTTGCCTTGGTCGTGGAACATGCTTCGACCCACTTCCCTAAGTGTGCAGCATCCTACAGGGATAGGTGACTCCTTCGGGACAATATCTTCACCAGGGAGCTCTAAGTGCTTCGGTATGAGGACTCCCCTTCTCCAAGGTAGACAGCTCCTTTGGGATACTACCTTGGCCCATCGGGTAGGCGACTCCTTCGGGACACTACCTTGGCGCGCTTCAAGTGCTCTGGCACATGGACTCACCCGCGAGATAGGCTCGTTCTCCAAGACCCTATCTCTACTAGGGAGGTACAGCTCCTTTTTCGCCAGGTAAACGGCTCTTTTGGGATGATACCTCAACCTTTCGGGTATGCGACTCTTTCAGGACACTATCTTGGCACGTTCCAAGTGCTTGGGCACGAGAAATCACTCGCGGGATAGGCTCGCTCTATAAGGCACTATCTCCGACAGGGTGTTTGCATGATCACTAGTCTACATACTCCGACACTTGGGGCTTTTCATTGGCACCCCGAGGGACTATGACCCCCGGGTCACTCCGAGACGGGAGCAGGTCTCCAGAGGGCATCGCTCCTAGTCTGCCTGGCAGTTAGGCTTCAGGTCTTCCCCACTGTTGTGAGGTCATCGGTGTCTCTCAACACCCTGTGGGACTCTGAAAAGGCATTGGACAGGTAGCTAGATTAAGGGGCCTCTCTAGCCTACGGGCGCTGTGTGAGCCAGTCTTTCGAGACAGACAGGGCGACGCTGCAAGGGGCAAGCCAGATGAATATGAGATCCGATAAGTTTTGGAGCACCGGCACTTGTGGACCCCTTGGTGACGTATCACTTCCGGGGAACGCCACGTGTCGGTTGATGACATCATCATCTCAACCTCTATAGATAGGGGTCTTGAGAATTCATTTAGAGAACTTTAGGCCCCGTATTCGTTTTCTGTTTTTAGCAATGATGATGAAAAAGATTATTTTTTTGCGTACTTTTATCATACTCTGTTTTCGTTTTGGATAAAATTACTCAAATAGTAACAAAAAACTGAAAACACCTAAAATATATTTTCAGCTGTTTTTCACCCAAACTTAACCCAATGTAAGAAAAAATAGTTAATTTTTTTTTTGTGAAAATGATAAAAGTACAGGAATATGTTTTCAAACTGAATATGAAAATCGTGAAAATGAAAACAGAAAATGAAAATAGAAAACAAATATGGTAAGCGTACGGGGCCTTAGACATTCAGATTCACAGAGCTCATTCTCACATTGACTTTCTCACTTTAGAATTCTAGAGAGAGAAACACAGAACCTTAATGTAGGACCTTGACTCTGGACCTAAGTATTGGACTATGGTTGTCGTCGTGTATTCACCTCGCGCCGTCGTCCTCGCAGCACTACCATCCTCAGGCTCTGTCTGAGAAACTCTTGGTCTCTGCCCTTCTTTCACCCTCGGTCTCTGCCCTTCTTTCATCCTCACTGTGTCCCAATATTGATTATTTAGCAGCTGACTCAAACTGCATCTTTTGTGACACTTTCACGTAGTTATAAACCTACTTTCCTTGGCATGAAAGAAGAAGCATCAACATAAACTGCTCGACCGTGCCTCAGTTGTTGAATTTGATTGAAGCAAAGGCTGTGGTGATTGGGGCTTTTAATGGCATGAATAATAGTGTTGGTGGCAAGATCATAGCTAGTGATTGGACACTAGTAAGGTTGTGAAAACTTGCAACTGTATTAGTGTGGTCGTAATCCAGGATGTGCGTGCCCGTGTGTGTGCGGTGCTTGGAGTCAAAGTTTTTATGTCCTTGGTTCTACATTGAATACGACGCAGCTACACTCTCGCCTGTGTCTTCGATTGCCATTGAGGAATCACGTGCCACTACTACTGTGCACAAAAATGCCAAGCTCTTGCTGCGAATCCGCCACCAAGATATGAAAAAGAAATAACCAAAGTATTTCAAGGAACAATGGCGGATTTACCTCTAAGATTGTTTTGAGAAGTACCATCGATATATTTTTTTTTTCATTGTACTGGACCAATTCGCTACAACTTACCTTTAGTGACACTTCTTTGATCATCTCTTATAAAGCTAAAAGTTCCATTAAAACTTGTCACTCAAAGAGCTATCACAAGTACCCCTAAATATATCTTCCCACTCCTTTCACTCGCAGTGATGGGATTGGATCTTATATACCAAAACATTGTTCAGTGAATACCTTATTCGGGTGACTTAAAGATTTCACATGCTTGCCTGGGGTGGTGAGAGCACACAAATATATTTTGATCCGGTGTTCATGGATCTTATTGTGTTTACACCCTTACCAAGAATTCATCACAACTCGGCCGTACATTTTGAGTACATGACGTAGGCGTAACATTTATGTTCACTTGCTTTAGATTCGGATCAATTAATACTAGACGACCTTGACTGTATAAATACTTCATCTATTCTTTCAGTTTTTAGAATCAAACTGCTATCTAGGAAGATGTTTAAGCTCATGCCAACTTGTGTGATTTTACTTTTCGCAATAGCTTCGTTGCCATCTACCAAGGCAGCCTATAATGTAGTCAGTTTTGGTGCCAAACCAGATGGTCAATCCGACTCGACCCTACCATTCCTTCGGGCTTGGATGGCTGCATGCAACTCGGTTGCACCGGCCATGGTGTATGTTCCTCGAGGCACTTTTTTGATCAAGAATGCAGTTTTTAGTGGCCCATGCAAGAACAGAATCCTGTTCCAGATTCAAGGAACTCTTGTAGCTCCGTGGGACTACCGCTCCCTAGGAAACTCTGGGTTCTGGATTTTGTTTCAGAAGGTCTCAAGGTTGACTGTTAGCGGAGGAGGAACCGTTGATGGAAGAGGAGCTGGCTTCTGGACCTGCCGCAGGACCGGAAGTAATTGTCCCTATGGAACAAGGGTACGCGTAATGTGTGTCTTTGTGTGTGTCTGTTTTTTGGCTTCTTACCGATATGTGTGCCTATAATTTTACACTGTGTTTGTGCAGTCAATAACGTTCCTGTGGTGCAATAACATTGTGGTCAGTGGCTTAACGTCGATCAAGAGCCAGTTAAGTCATTTTGCGGTTGCCCGGTGCAATAATCTGAGGATCCAAAATGTGAGGATTATAGCGCCTAGTAACAGCCCAAACACAGACGGCATCATCGTGCAGGACTCCACTGGCGTTACCATCTCCCGCAGCATAATCAGGACCGGAGACGATTGCATTGCCATTGGTCCCAACACCAAGAATGTCTGGATTGAGCGGATCGGATGCGGCCCCGGACATGGCATCAGGTAAACACCTAGCATCCTGTTTGTTGCCAAACAATCATTACCGGCGAAAGAAAGACGTGACATTAGTTTGTTGTTATTAGTGATTTATTGCCTTTTAATTAAGTGACATTGTCGTTTTTTGTCGCTAAAAATGTTTGGCTAGAAATTAGCAACACCTTGGTGTTACTTAACAATGTGGACTCACCTTGCTAATCTTATTTTTATTCGTCTTACAGCATAGGTAGCCTGGGCAACGGTTTAAATGAAAATGGGGTCCAGAATGTGACGGTCACAAACTCCGTTTTCACGAAAACTGATAACGGGGTACGGATAAAGTCATGGGCAAGAGCGAGCAACAGTTATGCCACAAATATCAATTTCAGGAATCTTATCATGAGGAACGTTGCCAATCCAATCTTGATTGATCAAACCTACTGCCCCAACAATCAATGCCCTCGTCAGGTAAATGTTGTAACTATTCCCAGTTTATTCAATATCTTAAGCTTCATGTGCATATTCTTCAATGCGTTGTGCTGACCCTTGTCCTCAAACCTTTTTCTAGAGTTCTGGCGTAAAAATAAGTCAGGTGACATACAAAAACATCAGAGGAACATCAAGAACGGAGGCGGCGGTGATATTTGATTGTAGTTCAAGTAATCCATGCAGAGGAATCAGATTGCAGGACATAAAACTTTCGACCGCTTACAGAGCTACAACGGCAACCTGTAACAATGCAGGTGGGTATAGTAGCGGCAGTGTCATCCCAGGAAGTTGTTTGGGGAGGTAGATACAATAAACTCATGAGAGAGTTGTGTGTAAAAGGGATCCAATTATCTTGTACGGACATAATTGTGAGTGTTTACACCCAGTAAACACGAAAATGATACCTATGTTCTTCTCGAATTCAATTTTCTTATTTTTCAAACGACAATATATATATATATCAAAGATAAAACGCAACAAGTGTAAAGCAGTACTTCGTAAAGGGATCAACAAACCGTGGGGAGACACTCGCATTGAAGCGAAAGTCTCAAATACTAGAAGTAAAAGTACATTAAATATCATGTCTTCACCAAAGATCATCTTTACCGGATCAGATCATAACTTTCAAAGCCTTCAAAGCCACCAAAGGGGTAGGCAAAGAAACCAGATCCAGCAGCACAATCGATGCCCTCGTCTGCCACAGGTGAACGATCAACAAGCCGAAGCTCTTACGAAAAAGAAAAACTATCCCCTAATAGCAGAACAATACATAATCCACAGGAAAAACGCCGGCATAATAAAGAACAAATTTTGGTTGTTATCCGGGTTGTACGAATTTTCCTCCAATCCCGTATATAATGACAGTTAATAGTGGTTAAATATTTCTAGTGACTTTTCTTCTAACACTTTCATTGACAATAATATCATTTTTTTAGCGTCACTAAATAAAACTAATAAAAAAATTTAATAATAATTAATTGTTATTAAATAGGGGGTAGGAAAAAAATTCCTGCAACCAAGTAGCTGCCAAAAATATTTTCATAATAAAAGGGTGATAGAAGTGGATTGAAAGCATTAAAGCAAAAGGAGAGAGAGAGAGAGAGAGAGAGAGAGAGTAAGAGGAGGGAGGGGAAAGTCCCTTTTCTTCAAACAAGAGGCAGTAGACCTGGCGAACCAATACCCCAAATGACTAAAGTAACGCAAATTGCCCCCAAAATCCCAATTTAACCTAGCTTAGTTAGTTATACTGCAACCATTCGATTGTACAATTCCATTATAATCCGCAAACTAATGTTGGACTGGATGTACCCAATATCGAAATGCAATCATGTAATTGAGAAATTCCTCTTGAATCTTTACAACTCTGGACTTGATTTACAGAGTTTGTTAGGGTCAAACAATCTAGTTGTCTGACTGAACCAAATTCTATAATTGGTTTTCATTTCATTTTTTTAACTCACTAGTATTAAAGTCAAACCATTTAATCTGGCGATTTAACCCAAATTCAAAGTCGTATCATATCACACAATGTTTCACTCAACTTCTAGTGAAAATAAAATTATGTTTTTTGACCAAAATCACTTGATTAGGACGGGCTAATTAAAAACTTCTAGCTCAAAGCTACCCCCAATCCTGATTAGATGGAGCTTGTACGTGAACCACTGAGTGGTTCAGTGACAGTACATCAAGAGAGTTGTCCAAGTATTAGCAGCCCCTCTCTCCTATAGCAACCCCTCCCTGTTGGGCTTGGCTCGGCCATTTTGACACCTCTGCGACATGGAACCCTATATTATCCGACCATAAGGTTTGCACAAACATTTCTAGCATTTTATATATGATCTTTTATGCCATTTAATGTAGTAATAGTTTATATGATTGTAATAGGGGCAGTTATATTGCCTTAGTATTTACCTCTTTATCCAAAATGGTGTGCAATAACAGAGTAAATGGTTCCACCCTTTACTTTAATTAATGACAATAGTCCTACACTTTGGATCTAAGTTCTTTAAGAACTTAGATCCCGTCTTTGAATAGACCTTGTATGGTACACTTTGAATAGACCCCGTCTGTTCTCCGTCTCTCCAAAACTACGGTGTTGTGATAAAAAAAATTTAGTGATTTATGACGTGATAGCTAGTTGTCCATGCAATTATGATTCAAGGGTTGAGGTTAAAAGTGCAGCATCTCTGCTACAACAAATAATACAAATCCTGGTCAAAGGTACTTTCACTCGTAGATCAGCTCATCTTCTACCATCCACTGTCAACACTTGCCGACCAGTCTCATCCAAAATTAATTTGGACAAATCGACTAAAGACTACAGCTTAGTTACCCGGTGGGACAAGTCAGTTGTTGGAGAGAGTGGATTTGATTTCTGACTATCACAGAGACAGGGAGTGTGTTGCACATTTTTTTTTTCTTTTTTTGGTAAAAGACTTAATTAACATTAATTAAAAATAACCATTACAACCTAAAGGCAATGCCCAAATGAGCATTCCTGGAAAAACAGAGACAACAGCATCCAAACGGATGGTCCCGGAAATGGCCAACATGGCCTTGGAAGAAACCAAAGAAAACATAATGGCGGGTAGCCAGATCGGGAAGACGCAATGAAATGCATCAGATCCCTCACTCCCACTGAAACAGAGGTGAGAGTCATGGGCCGCATAGAATGACAGTTTACATTACTGTCGCGGTTAACATCGGAGCCGTAGAAAGTGGAGGGGGGGTCCTCCCAAGGCCGGATCGAAGCGATCCGCAGCTCGAAGGGAATATGCATCCTCCAAATCTAGCAGATCCGGCATCTTCAAGCCACCATTCCACCTTTTCGTACCCGCATCAGAGTTTTCTAGCCAAACCTGCCGGATCGACGGTTCGGAGACAACAACGGGTCTGAGAAAACCTCTCAGATCTGAGAGTAGCGAAAGAGAATGGGTACCTATGGGGCTGAAGGAGTTCCGATCTAGAGGGAAGGTGGAGATCGGAGGGGAGAGGAAGGTGGTGGTGGGTGTTGGGAATCGGCCGGGAGGGTTGCCGCATATGGGGGGAGGAGAAGAGAATGATAAGAAGGAAAAGGACCCAACGGGGGGCCTCCCCTTCCAACCTCACAGCCATGGAAGCTGAAGGAGGAAGGGGTGGCAGAGCAATCTTCGGGAGAGAGAGAGAGGTACAGAGAGTTTTTTTTTTAGGGCCGGCTGTGCAAAAAAAAAAACAAAGGAGAGGCCCTCGTGCAACTCTTTGAAAAGAAGAAGAAGATAGAGAAGAAGGGCACCACGGGAGTGTGTTGCACATACAAGGGTAGTTTTTTCCTGCTCGTATAAGAAGTTTAATTATTACTTTGACAAAAGTTGCTATTATTAAAACTACAACAACCACAACGGGTGGGAGAAATAGCGCTAGGCTTTGAGGATAACCCCAAGGCCACTGCTCTAATCTTTATACCAACAGGTCATAAATTATATTTTTTTTCATAGCAAAATAAATTACTCTTTGCCTAAATCAGCCTAGTTGCCTGCTTGTGCAGCAAAATATGAAAATGTATGTCATTACCTTGTCTTAAAAAGTTGACATAATACTTTAAAGTGCCGTATAACGATCCTTATGACGTAACTTAAGATACGTTCAAGGGGGCTTTTTCGTTCCCTCGCCTCGCCTCGCCTATAAGTGTTGTTTTTTGACTTTATGTTTTTTGTTAGAGCAACTAATCCATAATAAAAGCTAATAGTGTAATCCCATCTTCACCCTTCTCTTCTAATTACGTTATTGGTTCGTTATCATTTTAATATTTCTTAAAGGTGCGAGGAGACCAACAATAATAGATGATGGAGGAACGTTTGGTACTAGCTCCGGAACCGGCGAACATTCCGGCGGTATACTCTGCGGCATAGCTCCCACGTGTCACGTGATCAAACTTGCCTGACGTATGCTCTCATCTCATGCAGCGAAAGCTTATAAGTCTCCTCTTTGCATATGACGTTGACTAATAATGGGAACTGAGGAGTCCGTACGAGTAGCAAAGGAGATGCCTCAGCCTTCACGTTCATGCATTAATGTGTCCTCTCTTGGTACGTCTTGGCTCCGTATTCACCGTACCTCCTCCGATCCACACATGGGCGCCTTTATTCCAAAGCAAGTGGCCGGATTCATGTTACAAAAGTCCAGGGCCACGAATTATTTTTTGTCCAATTCATAGCAATCCCAAAATGCACATATAGGAAGATGAAATTTATTAGTTTTATAGTTGGACGATAGCGTTCCTCTGAATCCAAGCACGCCTACACTTGTTCTTTTCTTTGTAGGTCTTACCTAATTATTATATTATTATCAATTTTGGGTTCTTCTGAATACATGCTACGGAGTGCACTGCAGCATTGTAGCACACATGTTGAGTTCACTCAGTAATAATGAGTTCTATCAAACTTGATACATTTTAACTTTTTGCGAAGGGCCGGACAGGCCCTAGCTAAAAAGACTATCACAATCAAGACATGTAAATAAAATACAAAAACTAAAACTAAAAATCACGCCTTCAACATAAATCATTTGAGCCCAATCAAACTCGAAACTCCATGGATATCCAAGGAGTAGGCAAAGAGATCAGATCCAACAGCGGCACAAATTCGATCCACGAATCGATCCTCTCTACAATCATAGGAGAACCAGCAACAGTCCTAAATGTTCAGGGTCATGCATAACATGAGGTTCCCTTACGAGTGTTTGTCCGCGGTTGAGCACATACCTAGCAGGCTTAATTTTTACACCAAATGTCTTTCTATACGATTTTTCGTTTCTCTTTTTGCTTTGTTCTTACGGTTGGCTCAATTCAATCACTCTTCACTTGTTCGGTTGGGCAGTGTCTCCTTTTGCTTCTTACCAAGATCTGAGCAATGTTCACAAAAAGGTCATGATTTTCTATCCTGTAAATTCCTTTTAAAAAAGTCATTTTCGATCAGAAATAGAAATAGAAATCTTTCTACACCCCAAAAAAAAAAGGATAACACTAAAAACAACACTGGATGGTACGCACATGCATGAATTGTGACCACTTGTGCTACTGCCTTAATTAATTTCAAATGATTTGCAACTTCTATTATTTCTTGGGGGTGAAGGAAGTTTGGACTTTGGACCCTCACATGCATGAGATTCCGCAAACATACATACCCTCCGTTGTTATTCCTAGCTCATCACATGTCGCCGTACATATCAAATCATTGCCTTAAGTTGAAGTAGGCGACGACGTGCAGACTTAATTTCCATTTCTTTATCAACAGGAAGCAAACCGAAATACAGTTATGTTCAAAGTAACCACCTCACTAGGTGCATATATAGAGCACCAACTTGAAGAAACTTAACAAACATCCGAAAGTAAAGAATTAGAATAGACAAAGATGGCTGATCAGCTGGTTGTTTCTTGGGTAGTAATGTTGCTAATTGCTTTAACAGCCTTGTTCTGGAAAGCAGATGCAGCAACCTACAACGTGATCACTTTTGGTGCGAAACCAGACGGCCAGACCGACTCGACGCGGCCGTTCCTTCAGGCGTGGGCAGCCGCATGTGGCTCGGCCCAGGCGGCCACAATTTCTGTACCTCGGGGACGCTATTTGCTCGGGAATGCCGTGTTCAGAGGCCCGTGTAAGAACAGAATCAACTTCCAGATCAGTGGGACGCTCGTGGCTCCGGCTGATTACCGTGCCCTCGGCAACACTGGGTACTGGATACTGTTCATTCAGGTCAACGGGGTTACTGTTGTTGGTGGAAGTCTTGACGCAAAGGGTGCCGGATTTTGGGCTTGCCGGAGGTCTGGGAGTAATTGTCCAGTTGGAGCAAGGGTATGTTCAATCAACAGAAATTAAGATTCTTCAAGAAATATACGTAGTTATTTGTGTTGTTATGCCATCAAAAATTTCAATAGTGTAGATGGTAACAAAGAGTTGTGATTGCAGTCAATAACATTCAACTGGGCAAACGACATTGTAGTAAGCGGCTTAACATCGATCAACAGCCAGCTTAGCCATCTCGTTATTAACAGCTGCAACAACGTGAGGGTTAGCAACGTGAGACTTATAGCTCCATACCAAAGCCCCAACACCGACGGCATTCACGTGCAAGGTTCCACCGGAGTCACCATCACCGGAAGTAGCATCAAAACTGGGGATGATTGCATATCAATCGGTCCTGGCACCAAGAACCTGTGGATGGAGCGCATCACTTGTGGCCCTGGGCATGGTGTCAGGTATTAATCTTCACTACAAGTTCCGTATAATGCATTTTGCAAATATTCTGGCAATCTACTTGCATGCTTGGATCCTCTAAAGTTAGGAAATTAACTTAATATTGTAAAATGAAATATTAAACTAAACAGAGGGTTTCAATGAATTGCATGCCATTCATAAAATCCGAGACCTCCTCGTCTAAACACTAAATTAAAGATATCTGTTAGTTCGACCCATCGAGTATGAGCAGATATTTCCGTGCTTAAATGATGGTGTCTCACCATATATCCAAACGAGTGCAATAAGTGGAAGGCATTAGCTGTCCGCTCTCAGGGTGGCCAGTTAGGGTTGGAGAAGGGCAATCGCTCATTCTTAAAACTAGCGTTCTTAAGACCAAAGAGTCAGTAGAGTTCTTTTTGTAATGCATGACTACTTACCGGGGGGATTCCCTACAAATACTAGCGTAAACCAAAGTTCCAGACACGGTTAGTCACAAACACTTTTTGACAATCGGAATGTAGAAATCGATAACAAATCGGATGAACTCCAACGACGGAGTTATTATTCTCCTAACACCGGAAGATCCATTCTTTGATGGGCTAGCCCAGAAATTATAAAAGACCTACACACACATATGTTTAGGCCCAAGCAATGCAGTCCAGTAATCTAAGTAAATGGTTTTTTGCTCTTTCTCTCTGTCAGCATTGGAAGTTTGGGCAAGTTGCTGAATGAAGCTGGTGTTCAAAATGTGACCTTAACAAACTCCGTTTTTAGCGGGTCGGACAATGGGCTGCGGATCAAAACATGGGCCAGGCCCAGCAATGGGTTTGTTACCAACATCCTTTACCAGAACATTGTTATGAAGAATGTTAAGAACCCCATCATCATCGACCAGAACTACTGCCCAACCAATCAGGGTTGCCCTGGCCAGGTACCATTCAACTTCTCTATTTATTTTCCTTCTTTCTCTTCAACTTTAGAGTAACTTTTTTAGTAAGACTGGAAGCTTAATTAGCAAAGATCTTGATGCTTATACTTGAGTTCTAGCTAGTTCAGACCAACTCCGTATGATGCACGGTAACTGACATACAGTTCTTGCTGACGTTAGACAAAATAAAAATTGACAGTCAAAACGAGCTCGTCAGGTGCTCAGTTAGTCAACCTAGCCAGAGTCGAGCAAGTTTTGAAGCTTGTGAGTTAATTCGACTCTTTAGTGAACAGTTTTAGGTACTCGTTGGACTTTGAGATCAAGGTAAACGAGCTAATAATAACCATTGTCCGAATTTCAAAAAAGTTGTCGGTCCACGCCTTTACAGCGACACTAACCTTTTTATTTAATCAAACATGAAACTCTCATGCAAAGCTTTATATATAATTTTCATGTATATAACTCAATACTTGAACATGCAGACTTCTGGGGTGAAGATTAGTCAAGTAACATACAGAAACATTCAAGGGACCTCGGCAACGCCCACTGCGATGACATTCGATTGCAGCCCTAGCAACCCATGCAGGGGGATCAGATTGGAAGGAATAAATCTCAGTTACATGAATAGACAGGCGCAATCGTTGTGTAACAACGTAGGTGGTACCACTAGCGGAGTTATCATGCCAAATAGTTGTTTATAGTTGTTTACCGTTTTCAGCAATATATATTTAGTTAATTTTCCATATCCCTCAACTTTAAAATCTTAATTCCTTTTTCACGCCAAGCCGAGAGCCCCGTTTTCATTTGTGCAACAAGGTTACCGATCTAATCTGCTCTCAATTTAGAGGAAGGGAGAAGGATGTTGGATGCTGTTGGGGTCAACATTGCTCGACACCCATAGCTCTAAAGTGGGTAATAAGGATGCATGAATAACGCTACCTAAACTCTTAATCGACAATGACTAGCTAACTACATAATAAGGAAACTTTTGCTTTCGGAGACAAAATTGTGAATGTTTATTAATACAAGTCAAACAAAATCCTTGGCAAGTTAAATAAAGAAAAGGTCATATGGGTTATGCTATTTTCCACCCTGTAATAAGATAATCCAGCCCGTTCCGTTGAATGCAACTAGCTAAAATGTTTATCACTTTTCCATATAGTACATTTTCAATGTAAAAAAGGGAGTAGAAAAACGGATAAAGAGGTGGAAATAGTAGTTCCGTGTTCATCTAAGCAGAGGCGGAGCCAGAAAGTCTAATCGGGGGGTGCCAAAAAATTATAAGAAAAATTAATGACTATCATAAAAGAATTCGCATCACTATTTGATGCGTTAAATGCAACATAGATTACTTAATTTGATTACTAATCATACAAGTTCACTATTCATACTGATTTACTTAAATTGGTAAGGTTAGTCAACAACAAATTACTAATCTTTCATTGAAAAATTACCTCTTATTATCGATCTACTATATATTACTATTATTTGTACAAGAAAAATAATCACGCATAAGTTAAATTACTGTAAGAATTTAAAAGAACCAACTTTGATCTTTTCTTTATAACTGGAGATTTGAAATTTGAAAGAAGGAAGATGAACAAGTGAACGAGAAAAACAAAAATTATGACAGCCGGTGAGACAAAAAGTCAAAGACACAACAAAATAAAATAATGCATTAATGTTACAATATAATGACAAGTTTCCTAAATATTTTAAATTTGATTAACCATTACTTAAAATAGTTAAACACAAATTTTCAAATTTTTGGGAGGGTGCCATGCGCCCCCCCCCCCCCCCCCCTCCCCCGGTCATGCTTTGCATCCGCCCATGCATCTAAGTAGGTAGCTATTCTAATATTTAAAATCTCGTTTTAGATGAAATTTGAAGCGGGTAATCTTACTGGCTTTAACATTTTTTAAAGTAATGCTAGCAAAACCCAAGAGAGAAACTGGAACTAAATTTAGACATAGTCCCAAGAAAGCATAATTTGTTATTCCCTCCGTCCCACATAATTTGATCAAATTTCTTCATCCCACAAAAATTACTCATTTTGAAATTAAGAACGATTATGTATGTACTTTTATATATTTACCCTTTTTACACTTTTTTTAACTCTATTTTCTCTTCACATTTAAATTTTCATCAACTCGTTTTCTCTCTCCTAACTCACTTTTTTAAACTTATTTATTTATTTATCTCTCTCCATAATTAATACTCCACTAACTCATTTTTTTTTTCTCTTCTGACCCACTTTCTTTTCATCATCTTTCTCTAAAGGGCAAAATATAAAATATATCACTTAAATTCTTAATTTACGTGAAGAAAAAATTGATCAAATTATGCGAAAGAAAGAGTAAAAAAAAAAATTTAAGTTTCTATGAGACTATGGTGGCATTCCATCATCATGCTACAAACTAACTACCACATGAAAGCATGGACTGGCCTTATCATTCAGTGTGCTCAGTCAACAAGGCACTGAAGGTTTGTTTGACTCGGAAAGCAGAACTCACCGGTATATATGGACATTTCAAAGCATTTATGAGTACCTTTTTCCACATAAACAACAAGCATCATCACATGAATGTTTTTCTCGTGGCCGGCTACCATATATATGGACATTTTTGCCTCAGAATCGAGGTATAAAGCCTATTAGGTACGTCATTCTAGAATGCCCCAATTTCATGTATCCATCTTCTCTCTTCAACGAATTTCATCTTCACTTATATAACAAATGATACCTATGTCTATATCCCTCTTTTCATACTTCGAAATGGTGCAAAAAGTTCAAAACGTAACAGCGTCAAAAGTTTACTATCTAATTTTTCGGTCCATTACCGGCTCTACTCCCATGTATTAATTGTAATTGCTGAAAAAATAAGATGAAGACAAGTACTGCCGAGAAGTCGGGCATAATTAAGGATAAAACCAACTTGATCAAAAGCTTAACTCAAATGGTCCTGAGTCCAACCATGCGTACATATGTCGGTATTATTTTTTACACTAAACACGCAACACCTGAACAACTTTCCCTCGAGAAGTTTACTCTGTCAAAGCTCGCACTCAAGTCATGCTCAACCGAGAACCATCGTTCTTCTAAGAGCTAGCCACCAACACAAGATAAGCCCTCTGATACCAACTGTATGGGAGATAATCGGAAGTCGAGCATCGAAAAAAAGACTCGCATATATGGAAGAAAGCTCAACTTAGGCTTAAAGCTTAAGGCAGCGAGTATTGGTACATCCATGTGTCCGCATAATACTTAACACCTTTTTTTTTTGTCAGCCAAGAGAAATAGCAAACATCCTCCGTAAAGGATCAAGAACCAAATTATGGAGGATTAGCACATTATACCGGTTTGCTCTCCTTGTCAAAAGTGAAACTACTTTTCTCAAATTAAACATTCATACTGAAAATCAACACAATCCTTTTCATAACTCTCTACCTGACAAAGGAGTAGACGAAAATGCACAAAAGCAATGTATAACGACACAATATTTTTTTTTCTCAAATCATCTCCTTGGTTACCAAATGAGATAAACCAACTACTCTCTGCGTCGCACACTGTCTCTGCGACGCCCGTTGCCCCGCGCCCATGTGTCGACTCTTTGATGCCAGTTGTTGCCCGGGCGCCGTTGCCTCGACGACGACCGTCGCTCGCAGCAGTGCGCCATAGTCGCGACAAGCATCACTCGCTGCCGAGCGCCGTCTCCGCGTCAACCAACGTCGCCCACCAACCGGCTTCACGGCGCCCGTGGTCGCACAGAGTCTTAGCGACGCCCACTGTCTACCCCACACCGTCTCTGTGACGCCCGCTCGTCGCCCTCGTGCTGACTTCCTAGCACTCGTCGCACGCCGTCTCCGTGACGCCTGCGCGCCGTCTCCAACACTCCGTCGCACCGCTGACACAGCCGCACCCCCAGGCACTCTGTCACATTATCGTGCCCTCGGCACCATACACACTCCACCGCGCCCATGCGTCACACCATTGATACCGCCCCCCCCCCCCCTTCGGCTTTATGTCACACCACCCCGCTTCTTGCACTGGTCCATCATATCTCCACACCATGCGCACCTTTCCTTGGTCGTGGAACATGCTTCGACCCACTCTCCAGAGTGTGCAGCATCCCGCAGGGATAGACGACTCCTCCGGGACACTATCTCTGCCAGGGAGCTTTTCAACTCCTCGTCTGCCAGGTAGACGGCTCCTCTGGGATGCTACCTTGACGGGCTCCGAGTGCTTCGGCACAAAGACTCATCTACGGGGATAGGCGACTCCTCTGGGACACTATCTCTGTCAGGGAGCTTTTCAACTCCCCTTCCTCCAGGTAGACGGCTCCTCCGGGATGCTACCTCGCCCCGTCAGTAGACGGCTTCTCCGAAATGCTACCTTGACGTGCTCCAAATGCTCCGACACACGGACTCACCCGCAGGGATAGGCGATTGACGCTGGACCTAAGCATCAGACTCTGACTGCCGTCGTATATTCACCCTGCGTCATCGCCCTCGCAGCACTGCCACCCTCAGGCTCTGTTTGGGAAGCCCTTGGTCTCTGCCCTTATTCCACCCTTGCCGTGTCCCACATCAGTACACTTGGCATCTGACTTGGACTGCATTTCTTGTGGCACCTCCACATTGACTGCGAACCCACTTTCCTTGGCATCAGAGCGAAATTAACAACTCTAAAAAAGAGTTGCTTAAATTCAAGCGAAGTGGGCAAAGATCCTAGATATAAGCTAAAATGTGGACCTATAGCAAGGGAGATGAAAGAAGAGGAGAAAAGAAAGATGGAGAAGGGGGCGGGAAGGTCTCTTGCTTGTGGAAGAGACCCTCCACCAATTAGCGTTGACTAAGAATTTTTGTACATGTAGAGAGTGATAATATCTCAAGCTGAAGAAGGAGCGATACAATATTATTTTTGCAAAAGGATATGAATATATATTTTCGCACTCTAACAACACTTTCATGCGCACCTTAATATCAGTCGCGAGACCTTTTTGTATTTATCTCATCATGCCTCAATGGCATGCATCCACACACAATGGAGACCCAACCCTTTTTTTTGATTCATTTCAGGGAAGAAATTATTTTACCTCCTGATTAACTATTTCATATGCTTATACGTGGTTACGAGATAAATATTTTTATGCATTCTTATCAATTTAAAAAAAAATAAAAAAATCATATTTTAACCCGTATAAACCCAATTTAGATGCTTGGCCAAACTTGCCAAGTCGAATTTGCAACCCACACTTGACCAAGCTCATCTATCAGCCACGAGGGTCAATGTTGTTAGATTCTGCGTGTCCAGTGTGAAACCGTCCGTGTTTCCTTGTCACTTGTTTTCTTCTGCAACTTTCTCTTCTTCTGTTTGGAGCCATTTGATCCTGTTGAAGGTGCCCCTCCACATTGTGGGTCCAACACTTTGGTGCAGTGGGTCGCCACCACCAGCCACTCATCATCTACAAAACGGCAACGGCCATCTCTCTCTTGGCCTTTTTTGTTTTGTGTGCATTTCTGATGTTAACATCAATGGCGGCTACTGTTGCACTTTAACTAATTATTAATCTAAGTATCTCCCTTTTATTCTTTTTTAAATATCACACCCTCTTCGAGATAATCATACACTGTGTATTTCAGAGCACCGGACAACAAAAAGTAACAAGCAATCAAACAACTCCAATTTTTCATAAACTATATATAGTACTAGATTTTATGTACACAACATGTGACTGGTGTCCTTTGCTTTTTGATCTTTCTAGGGTTGGGAGAAAGTGGGTGTTGTTCGTTTTGGGGTATCTTCGTCTTTGAACTGAGAAACTTGATGGGTTTGGTCTGATATCGAGATTCTCACAATAATTTAGCTTCTGGGTGTTGCTAAATTCATCTTTGGAGCTCCCCATCTGGTGAAATTCAGATTTCTGGTGGGTGATTTCTGGTAAAGCTTGGACTGGAAAGATGGGTTCTTTTGATTAGGATGACTTTGCAAGGATACAGATTTCATCTGCATATCAAAATCAAGGTATTTGAGGATTTATAGTTCCCGTTTCAAAGCTATTATTTTGAGCTACATGAAGCTGTCACCTGAAAAAAGGTATTAAGGTGAATCGGTTAATGATCAATTTGAGCAAGTGCACTTTGATTTGAGAATTTTGGGAGGAAGAAGTGATATTTGTCTTGATTTCTGTATAAACTGTATCTGATAATGGCGAAAAATGACTAGCTTCTAAGCTCTCAAGTCATAAACAATTTGGGCTTCTTGATTGAAGAAAGTTTACTTTGTCAGGATTGGTAACCTCTCTGTTAGATTGTGTATTCTCATGGAGAAACAGGTGAGTTTTCGGATGGGAACAATGGAAAAGCAGCAAAGTTTCAAGGGGGTAATGGAGAAGCAGAAGAGCTTTCACGGGTTAATGGAGAAACAAAAGAGTTTTCGCTTAGCAATGGAGAGGCAGCTCAGTTTTGGGGGTGAGAGGAAGAAGAGCAAGGAGTCACCTGGAAAACGAGGCGACTCGCCGCTTCATTTGGCTGTCAGAGGAGGGAATTTAGGTAAGGTGAAGGAAATATTTCAGAAGCTTGATGAGGAGGGAATCAAAGAACTGCTATCGAAGAAAAACCAGGAGGGGGAGACTGCTCTGTATGTTGCAACTGAGAATGGGCATTCCATGGTGGTTGGAGAGTTTTTAAAACATTTAGACCTTCAGACAGCCTCTATTGCTGCCAATAATGGCTATGATCCATTTCATGTTGCAGCGAAGCAGGGTCATCTTGGTAAGATTTAAATCTGCTTTGTATTTATGGTGCCAACATTTTTTTATTTTTTTGGCTGAGTTTTATTACCCGAGTTCGTGGTCAAATTAAGGAAAAATTAAATGCTAAATTGATAAGGGAAAAGCCGCATTGATGTACCTAGTTCGTTGATTTGAGTTCTACGTTTTTGTAGGATGAGGTGGCTTGCATCTATAGTCTAAAGTTCTTTTAGGTTTTGTGTAGATGATTATTATTATTATTATTAACTTGGAGATTGAACTTGAGATGTGTTGCTGGAAGAGTGAAGTCCTCAATAATGTTAGTCAGAGCCTTATTGAGTTTCGATGGCTTTACATGATACCACCTGGACAATGAGCGTGTTTTGCCGAGTAGCAACCTCTTAGAATACAACTCCATAGCCTTCAGCAAAAAAGCTCCTTCATTTATCACGGTCATTGCAGAGAATGTGTTGACTATGTGCAACTGCATATGCTTGGAGCATTATCGAGTTGCAGCTGTGCATGACCAGACTATCCCCTCGTAATACATATCCACGAGCACAGTTTAACACATCCTAATTTGCTTATGTGCCACCTTTCAAAAGTTTTGCCAATTGAATGACATTTGCAGCTAAGCCCAATAATGGAATATCTGTAAGCTTGTCTGTGGGATCCTTCTCTTTTGTTGTGCAAGGGGAACTTTATTCTCCATGAAGGAAATATAGGAAAGTGAACACTAAAAGGTTCTTTAATCGCCCTTCAAGGTATTAGGTGTGCCCTAATGAGAATACTCTGGAAACAAAGACTGAGAGAGGTGCTTGGTTTTGGTTGAGACAGGGAGTTGGGGGTAAGAAAGACTTTAAGAATCCAAGTTTCAGGTTCCCATATTTCTTTCCTGCCCGTTTCCATGAATATTGACACTTCGATCAGAAGATCATCTTGAACGTCACTAGTTCTAAACACATCCTTGAAACTTCTCCTTGTACTACACCCTGTTACCATTTATTCCCTCCGTTTGTTTTCCCCTTAGTTGCAGGAAACTCCTCATATGGTGACGCTTCTCTCTCAGAAACTCGCTTTTGCAATCCCAAGTTAGGAACTCCATGGGACCTCGTCCCAAGCTCATACGGTAACTCGATCCCGTCAGCTCGATCCCGTCAGCTGGACAGAGATGGATGGAACAAGTGAGAGAGTACCTGCAAATCAAGCCATTTTCGACTCAATTCCTTGTTTCTCTCTTCCTTCAACTCCATAAAGCCTCCTTGTTTGTTGTTGCTGACTACCCTCCTCGAGAGAGCAGAGCTTGTCAATCACTGCTCCCTCTCTCTCCCCCTCTCCCCCTCTCTCTCTTGTGTAAACTATATTCAGCAAATGGTAATACTCTTTTACGCATATATTTATTCAAGCCGCTGCCAACCTTAGATTCTTTTAGGTGCTTACGCTCCCCTGCCCCCGTTCCCGCCCTCGCTCCCGCTTTGTGCAACTAAGGTTTTCCCTGTTAAGTTCAGGGCTAAATTGGTCATTTCATGCCTTTAAGGCAAAAATGGCACATGACATGCACGTAACACCACTTCGCTGCTGCATCCGCCACTGCAACCATTGCTGCCGCGCTATCACCTCGCCGCTAAAAATTCACCGCGCCATCACTACCTCCACATCCATCACCTCCCTCCGCCTCCCAACTAGCACCATCTAACAACACCACCCATCACACTGCCTCCATACCCATCACCCCGTACCCCTCCTAACCGTCACCATCAACACCACCGCCAAACCAATCCGCCAACACTAGCACCAGGAACTCACCGCCGCCAACACCAGAACTACCAATGCGCTGCTGCCAACACCGTACACACCAAATCAACACAAAAAAAAAATAGAAAAGGAAAATAACCAACTGAAAGAAAAACCAAAAAAGGAGGAAGGAGGGCAATTGTGAAGTGGTGTGGAGCTGGCGGCAATGGTGGCGGATTCGGCAGCTTCACTATCTGGATCTGTTGATGTGGTTGCGGCAGCAGTGAGGGTTGAACGGTGGAGGGTTTATTAGTGGTGGTGGTGGTGCTGGGTGATGGTGGCGGCGGTGGTAGGGGCTGATGGTGGATAGATGGTGTTGTTTGGCACGGCGGCGGAGTGGTTATTGGCTTGGTGGTGGGTATCAATGGTGGCGGAAAATTGGTGGTGGGATCGGGGTGGTGGCTGTGAGGATGCAAACGAGAGGGAAGAGAGAGATAGGGGAAAGGCAGAAGAGAAGAAAAGGGAAGAGAGATGTGGATGGCTTTTAGGCGGCTAATAGACCATAATACTCCCAAGTTTATAACAAAAATGCTAACGGAGGGCTAAATTGATGACGGGCATAGTGCAAAGAGTCGTTTCAAGGATTTGGAAATAAAGGGACTGAAAGTCAAAAAATAAACAAAATATGAGGGTGAAAAATGAAAATAACCAAGTGATTAACTAGTTACAAATAAACAATTCACTGGTTGAAGACGCAATATAACAGACTAAGTTAATCCCTCGATGACTTGAAATAGACAAGACAGGGCATCCCAAGCTGCATAATTGTGAAGTTTTGCCAAGAAGAACAGAACGTGATTCAAGAAAAAGCAGTAAATTTGCCTCCCAGGGAAAACAACAACAAATAAAAATAGGAACACTTTAAATTGGAAGGGAAATCTTGTGGTATATCGAAGTAAAGATGCGCAATGAGCTCTTGCTCTGGTTTGTATAGTAGAGTTAAAGATCGATACATACAGCGTCAAGTCTCTGTATGAAGTTTTTCTATCACTTGGATAGGAAACACTCACACACCATAGATTACCCTGAAAAGATTCGAGAAGGCAACAGACTTCATTCATATGCTTCAAGAAAACTATTGGCTGTTATGTTAAAATGAAACACTTGCAAAATTTTCCTTAGCAAATAGAATGTGCTTGTTTGAAGAATAATGTGATGACTTGTAAACTTCGACAGAAGATTTAAAATAACGAAAGAAAAGTTATGCAGTGACATCGGAAGCAATGATAATTTGCTGGTACTATATTGATTGCAGCTGGCGTTAGTGGGAAAGTTATGTTGGCGATAGTGACAACGACTAGTGGCAACAGCACGTTATTTGCACAGTAGCCATGCGACGCTTGCTGAATTGGAACTTTATTGGAATTTGTCTTTCCGTTTACCATTCGAATAATGTGCTCTAAGGATTCTTTCTTTCTCTGCTTTATGCGTTGAGGTATGCTGCACCTGACACATTTTTTAATTTCTTTCGGTTTCTGGCAGAGGTCCTGATGGAACTTTTGCATTCTTTCCCCAACCTGGTGATGACCACTGATTCGACCAATTCTACAGCCTTACATACGGCTGCAGCTCAAGGACACACTGAAGTAGTCAATCTGCTTCTGAATGCTGATTCAAACCTTGCTAAGATAGCCCGTAGTAATGGTAAGACAGTCCTTCACACAGCTGCAAGGATGGGCCACTTGGAAGTGGCAAAATCCTTACTAAGCAAAGATCCAAGTATTGGTTTTAGGACTGATAAGAAAGGCCAAACTGCACTACACATGGCGGTAAAGGGGCAAAACGCGGAAATTGTGCTTGAACTGATCAAACCCGACCCTTCAGTAATTAGCTTGGAAGATAACAAGGGCAACACGGCATTGCATATTGCAACAAGAAAGGGACGCATTCAGGTCACCCCTGTTTCTACTTTCTTTGTTATATATATCTTTAAACAACCCTGAAAAAGCTGGTGTTTATTTGGTGTACATGTGTGGTTGATATGTTTGGAAGATTATAGTGAGTACCAATAAAATGTTTGTTGAAGGTCATGAAATTCAAAACTCAAAGCACGCTCCTAGATATATGTGCAGTAGACTGAAATAATCTGCTGTCCTCTCTTTTCAGGAAGCCGTTAGCCTATGATCTCCACTGTAGGACGTATTTTGTGTCTTTTGTTCCTGTACTGCATTCTGACACTCCCTTTATAGCATAGAGTTATCAAGATGGAACGTCGTTAGATCTACTCAAGGTTCCTTGTCCACTTGTTGTTGTTGCAACTTTGTAACAACCAGCTCCGCTGCCACACCATAGGGCTATGCCTCCCTCAAAATTTCTAGCCAGTAGGTACTTTTGAATTCATGGTTAGGTTCTTATAAGGCCGATCACAAAATCTTTCCCATTCAATGGTGGATAGCACAAACTTAAGTTTCTGTCTCTAGGTTATTACACTAGGCAAGCAGCAAGCCTATAAGTGGCTCGAGCATCCTCCTGTTTGATGGTTCTTCCCAAACAAGTAAGCCTTGTGAGATGTAAGCAAGTAGTCCTAGGTACTAACTCTACCCCAATGGTGGTTAGCTAACCCGTAGCTGGAAATCTTCTACCAACCTGGTTAGGCTTGCTCATGCTAGTCTGCACTTTAGTGTCTCGTAATGTACATATTTACAATGAGACATGCTACTGCTAACTTGCTAATTTTGTCTTTTAGTCACACCCTGAGTTGTAGGATTTTGCTGTCTGGCCCTGAAATGTAAAAGTCGATAATGGAACAAGAATGTAGAAATCTCAATGTTAGCTACAAAACTGGAACTTCATTACTTGTAAGGACTCAGCTAAGAGGACTATTTTATCTGGCTGGAAAATGGGGTTTAAGTTTTTCTCAGTTGTGGGTATTCCAGTGGCTGTGTCACTTCAATGCCTATATTGACACGTCGCTTCCTGTATGGCAGATTGTACAGTGCTTACTGTCAGTTGAGGGCATAAACATCAATGCAATTAACAAGACTGGGGAGACCCCTCTTGATATTGCATCCAAGTTTGGACCTCCAGAACTTTTTACAATCTTAAAGGATGCAGGGGCCACACATTCCAAAGATCATGGGAAACCACCTACTGCAGCAAAGCAACTCAAGCAAACCGTCAGTGACATAAAACACGACGTCCACTCTCAAATTCAACAAACCCGTCAAACAGGATTCAGGGTACGGAAAATTGCTAAGAAGGTAAAGAAGCTCCACATCAATGGTCTCAACAACGCCATAAACTCAGCCACTGTTGTTGCTGTCCTTATAGCTACGGTCGCTTTTGCTGCCATTTTCACAGTACCAGGCCAGTATGTTGAGGACAAAACAAAGGGGGTTTCTCTTGGACAAGCCAACATAGCAAATAGTGCAGCATTTATAATCTTCTTTCTATTCGACAGTATGTCCTTATTCATCTCCCTGGCGGTGGTTGTAGTTCAGACGTCGCTTGTGGTGATAGAAGAGAAGGCAAAGAAGCAACTCATGTTTGTAATAAACAAGCTTATGTGGTGTGCTTGCCTCTTCATTTCAATTGCCTTCATTTCTCTTACTTACGTGGTGGTTGGGTCCCATGAAATATGGCTTGCAGTGTATGCGACAGTTATTGGTGGCTCGATCATGCTCACTACAATTGGCTCCATGTGTTATTGTGTTGTTCGGCATAGGATCGAGGACTCGAAAATGAGGAACATAAGAAGAGCTGAGGCCCTTTCTCGATCTTTTTCAATGTCCATGGCATCAGATCCAGAGATTTACAACGACAAGTATAAGAGGATGTATGCAGTTTAAGAGCGAAGGAAACCTAAAACCACCTTCTGCTCTGGTATCAGCATCTATAAATTATTTATTGATGGTTCGGTATCTGCTACACTCCAGAGCTACAAGTCGAACAGAAGCTCAAGTGTGAAGTATTGACAGTTGCATGGTTTCCTCAACTTCTCGGAATTTCACGGTATTGATATTATTCAGGAGTTCAGATTGACCAAGTTGATGGACTGCAACAACTTCCAGATAAGATTGAAACTGGAGGAACAAGGCTGCGCCAATCCCTGATGCTTACGCCATAGGTAATCCATTGGAATGTAATAACAAATGACTATGTTTGTATATATAGTTGAGCATCGCTTATTGTGTTATTTTCCTGCTGCTTTTGCGTCCGAATATGTTTTTAGTTCGACTTTTCAGCAGGTAAGCCACGCCGTAATTTGACACCGTTTTTATACTTCACTAAGATCAAATTACAGTTCTTTTTGGAGTGAAATGATACCCAAGCCTTGCATGTAGAGGATAGGATTAACATCAGCATATAAACTATGCACTCCCAAATCCTGCCCTTCACAGCTTTCTACGGATTGGTCTGGTCATTTGAATGAGTGAAGTCATTATCTGCCAAACACAACAGCTGTTTGGCTTGTAGGGAGGCTGGGATGTAGGGAGGACTTGTCAACACATAGGCTTGAACATGGCCTCAACTTTGACCAAATTTCAGATAGAGAAACCTTCTATAGAACCTTTCTCATTCCTTTCACAGTTCCTTTGAGGCTGAAAGTTACATCCTCTGGCCTAACTCCCTTGACATTATCTCATCCCGGTTCTATACTTGAAAAACCATGTACTAGTTTGAAAATCAACTCACTGTCATTCTGCTATCTTCTACTTCCATCTTTGAACAAGTCAATTGTCCATGAAAAATTACAATATGCTTTGACTAAGCAGCTTTTCTGGGGAAAAAACCCTATTAAAGAATCTTGGAATTGAGACTAGAGTATAAGGATTGATGATGATAGAAAATGAAGACTATTCCGAAGATGCTTGAATTGGAGAGCAGCTCCAAATGCCCAATAGTATTTACATCAAGAAGCTAACTAGATTCGTCGATCTCTTATCAGAGAGAATTCTCCCCAACGGTGCCTAGGTTGAACATCCATTTCAGCTATATATTTATCCAGAGTGACCATGGAAACTTCGATGTTCATCAACCATGTCGGAGGCACTGCCAACTTGCCGAGCCCTAGACCGGTGGTTGGCACTCCCCTGGTATTTTTTGGAATTATTACCTTTCGAGTCAATGCGGACTGTCTTGGCTGAGAAGCAGTGGCGCACATGAACTCGGTGACTTCTTGTCTCGGTCGAGCAACTGCCTCTTACAATCACAACCAACGCCACTTGCTTATCTCGAGTGTCTTCAGACCACCAGCTTTGCGGGATCCCGTCAACAAACTCTTCTAAAGTGTGGAACTCTTCGTGACGAACTGAGACCTCTGCAACTTCGTCAGGCTTAATTATGGCAGCAGCCGTGTAACCTAAACCACAAAAGCAAAAGAATTAGGTCAGCTTGAACGGGCAATTATTGAAACTACGATGGATCAAGCATTTGCCTAATCTAATGAGTAATGTAACTATATCATTTATTTTCAACTTTTATATCTTTACTGTGACGTAGATGTCCAGGGTTCGAAAGAGGGAGAATATTTGAGGTTACCAGCCATGGCTGCGTATATCAACCCTCCTTGACGCAATGATGGTGGGAGCCTTGTGCGCTAGGGCCTGCCCTTTTTGAGATTAAGCATCTGTACGACTCAGAATTTATAACCAAGCAATATTGGGATGGCTGTCAATCTTTCTTCGTGCATGATCAGAAATATTATTTCATGCACCCCCCAAACACAAATAGAGAAAGGTGTTTGTTGTGTCTTCTCCAAACTGTTTGGCTTATTTTCGATATAATTAAATCTTGACTCCTGTTGGCACTACTCAAAAACCCGAAAATGTCCAAGGAAATAGGAGGATTATAGCGCCTAGTAACAGCCCAAACACAGACGGCATCAACGTGCAGGACTCGACGGGCGTTACCTTCTCCCGCAGCATAATCAGCACCGGAGACGATTGCATTGCCATTGGTTCCAACACCAAGAATGTCTGGATTGAGCGGATCGGCTGCGGCCCCGGACATGGCATCAGGTAAACACCTAGCATCTTGTTTGCCAAACAATCATTACCAACGAAAGACGTGACATTAGTTTGTCGTTATAAGTGATTTATTGCCTTTTAATTAAGTGACTGTCGTCTTCTGTTGCTAAAAATGTTTAGCGAGACATTAGCAGCGCAGCGTTACTTTATAATGTGGACCCGCCCCGCTAATCTCATTTTCATTTGTCTTAGAGCATAGGTAGCCTAGGCAACGGTTTGAACGAAAATGGTGTCCAGAATGTGACAGTCACAAATTCCGTTTTCATGAAAACTGATAACGGGGTACGAATAAAATCATGGGCAAGAGCGAGCAACAGTTATGCCACAAATATTGTTTTCAGAAATCTTATCATGAGGAACGTTGCCAATCCAATCTTGATTGATCAAACCTACTGCCCCAACAATCAATGCCCTCATCAGGTAAATGTTGTAACTATTCCCAGCTTATTCAATATCTTAAGCTTCATGTGCATATTCTTCAATGCATTGTGCTGACCCTCGTCCTCAAACCTTTTTCTAGAGTTCTGGAGAAAAATAAGTCAGGTGACATACAACAGCATCAGAGGAACATCAAGAACAGAGGCGGCGGTGAGATTTGAGTGTAGTTCAAGTAATCCATGCAGAGGAATCAGATTGCAGGACATAAAACTTTCGACAGCTTACAGAGCTACAACGGCAACCTGTAACAATGCAGGTGGGTATAGTAGCGGCATTGTCATCCCAGGAAGTTGTTTGGGGAGGTAGATACAATAAACTCATGAGAGAGTTGTGTGTAAAAGGGATCCAATTGTCTTGTACGGACATAATTGTGAGTGTTTATACCCAGTAAACACGAAAAGGATACCTATTTTGTTCTCGATTTCAATTTTCTTATTTTTCAAACGACAATATATCAAGATAAAACGCAATAAGTGTAAAGCAGTACTTCGTAAAGGGATCAACAAACCGTGGGGAGAGAATCACATTGAAGCGGTAAGTCTCAAATACTAGAAATAAAAGTAACTAAATATCATGTCTTCACCAAAGATCATCTTTACCGGATCGGATCATAACTTTCCAGGCCACCAAAGGAGTGGGCAAAGAAACCAGATCCAGCAGCACAATCGATCCCATCGGTTGCCACCCACAGGTGAACGATCAACAAGCCGAAACTCTTACCGGGGGAAAAAAAAAAAAACAAAAACTATCCCCTATAGCAGAGACAAAAGGAAAATGCCGGCATAATAAAGAACAAATTTGGCTGCTATCCGGGTTATAGGAATCTTCCTCTCGTCCTGTATATAGTGACAATTAATAGTAGTTAAATGTTTCAACTGATTTTTCTGCTAACACTTACCTATAATTCTTAACAATATTTTTTTAACGTCATTAAGTAAAAGCTACTAAACATATTTAGTAACAATTAATTGTCACCTTATAAGGGGTAAGAGAAAGATTCTTTCGACCGAAGGAATCTTCCTTCTACCCCTAATATAGAGACAATTAATGGTCACTATATATTTCAATTGGTTTTATTTAGTGACGCTAAAAAAAAAGTTGTTTAGAATTGTTGTTGAAAGTATAGGCAAAAAAATCACTAGAAACATTTAGCAACTATTAGTCATCACTACATACGGGGTTATAGGAAGATTCCTACAACTCATGTCGCAGCTAAAAAAAATTTCCTTGACCCGAGTAAGAGCCAATTTTTTTCTAGTGGTATAAGATAAGGGAAGGGGAAGGCCCTTTTCTTCGGACAAGAGGCATTAGACCTGGCAAACCAAAATCCAAAATGACCAAAGAAACACAAAAGTTGAACTAGCTAATTGTGCAATGCCACCAAAATCCCAACTTAAACTAGCTTAGTTAGTTGTCCTACAACCATTCGATTGTACAATTCCATTATAGTCCGCAAACTAATTTTGGACTAAATGTAGCCAATATGGAAATGCAATCATAGAAACCCCTCTTGATCTTTACAATTTTGGACTTGATTTACAAAGTTTTTTAAAGTCAAACAATGTAATTGTCTGATATATATATATATATATATATATTTGGTAATAAGAGAATTGCATTGAAACAGAAATAAAGTTTTGTGGCCTTAGGGCCATACAACAATGTCACAAAGAAGAGATACTGAAACGAGCACCCCACCAACTAGCAGCACACTACATATATACAATAACATACTACCAACACAACAAAAGAGACTTAAATCTGCAAGTTGTTGTTGACTCAGTTCTGATAGACGTCTACCCGAGCACGACATGCAAAAATAGCTAAGAGTTGTGCTTCTTTCAAAATATACGAATCAACCCTGTCAATACTAAAGTGATGGTAATCTTTGACAAGATAACAAAAGTCAAAGATGATGGGTGCTACAGTATCTATGATATCCTCAGAACTTACCAGCTGTGTAAGGAGAAAGTGAGATGCCGTTAGTACTAGAATATGTAAGAACTTTTGTTTCAAAGCCCACGACGTGGCTAGAAGTAAACTATGAGCTAAAGTAGTATAAGAGTCTGATGATAACGACGAGAAAGAGGCAGATCCACATCTAGTGTTGTTATGGTGACAAACTAAACCAATCCCGGCTCGCAATCTATTTTTATCAAAGCAAGAGTAGATAGTCATAGTGATTCTATTGCGATTTAGACAAGAACAAGATGGTAGGTTACAGTGGACAACCACTGGTCCCGGGTTCAGAGTGGGTTTAACAGAAGAGCGAGAAGCCTGTGGTTGAACTACTTCATGTACTGTGGGTTTTGTCACGCCCCCAAAACGGAAGCCGTGACTGAAGTCAAATTTCCGATATACCGTTATAATTCTGGTGACACAGGTATAAACAGAGCAACTAAATCCTTTAAAATAAGATATCTCCATAAAACAAAAGTCTGGTACAATCCATTATCTCAATAATCCCTTACAAAACGCAGCGGCTAAAACAAATTACACTGAGTCAATTCTATCAAATTACCCACATCCGGGTAAAGATCTCAAACTAAAGCTACAAAGTTGAACCAACTAAAACAAAAGTCTCAAACTCCAATGCTGTTACAAAGATCCTTAGTCACTTTCTTTAACCTGTGGCAAGGGGCAAGGCAAAGCGAAAGGGTGAGCTCAAATAGCTCAGTAAGGTACAAAAACGACAAGATATCAAAGCAAAAACTAACAGAGTCGAATGACAATACTTGATGAAAATTGGCAAACCAAATTCTTATATCAAATGCCGAAACAAACGTGATTAAGCATTAACCCTGAACATATAAATAATATGCCGGGAATGCTACACAACAAAAGTATACGATGACTATGTTGGTCGTAAGACCCAAACGTCGAACCAAACGTACAAACATCAAACGTGTGCTACCGGTAGCATGCTAAGCATCTATTAATCACCAGCATATAATCAAACGTGTGTCCAAAGGACCCTCTCAAACTTGAGAGTTGTTCAAACATAGTCATTAGCTTGTCATAAATTGACGAGTACAAAAATACAGATTCAATGGGACTGAAATTACTCCACTCTGAGTTCCTTTGAGCTCAACATAACAGGAAATCAAATAATGGATGGCAAAGTGCTTAAAAGAGGAAATAGGAACCAAATTCAAGCTTGAACTTAGAAAAAGAAAACAACACAAGACAATGACCATTATTACATAAGTAGTGTGAACCTGAGAGTTTTGTCCAATGATCGAAGGGAATTCCCTAAGGTGATTTAACTCAAGGCATATGTATGTGCATTAGAAAGCAAGCTCAAGCCGTATGGAGTAAAACAAATTATGAAGAGGGGATTTAAGACAAAGGAGATTACCACCACCTAAAGAAGAAGAAGATTTTATTCTGAAAGTTTGGCTGTATTAGGACTGTAAGAAGACAGGAGACTAAAAGCACTACAACCAAACATGTGTAACAAAAGCACCAAAGTAATTAAAATGCAGCTTAGAAAATGTGTTAAGCCACTAGGAAATTCTGAAGCATTGCGGCAGTCCAATGATTTCAAAGGAATGCTTTGAAGTGAATTAAACTCAAAGCATAGAAGTGTATTAGAATTCAGCTACCAACATGTACGGTTGTGGGAGAATAGAAGCATGAAGGCATGTTTACTAACCAAAAACAAGAACACTGCCAAAGGAATAAAGCGTTAACGATAGCTGAAAAACCTTGCTGCCAACAAGCCACGAAACAGAAATTACGAGATGGTGTACTGAACATGGAAGAAATTCTAATGCCCATATTGCAGCACTTGACCATCTACAGGTTTGTGAATTTTAATGATATAGGGACTTCAGCAAAAACATACAACTAGTAAAATCTAAGTGATACGAAATCAAGTAGAAGCAGCAAATCCACGCCGAAACAGAATGGAGCAATGGTTTGCAAGTTGATGGATGGGTTTTGCAGGAATAAGATCACAGCAACCTGGCTTACATAAACATGATGCACCTGGTAGTTAAATCATGTAATTCTATTCTATAATAGACAACTCCTACTAGAACCAAGGTGGAAGAACGTACGTAGCAATTCATGACCGAAAAACCAAATACTAGATCCCTGCATGTGATTAACCATTACACGAGACAGCCCATGAAAACAAAAAAGATAGCCGCACAGTTGCTACTATCTTCGGTAGAGAACCAAATGACGGGGCTTACAATAAGATTAATTCATACTAACAAAATCTGAACTAGAAAATACCCTTGCCACAGCAAAGAGGTTAAAATCCCTTACCTTATACAAGCAATTCGGCGAAAGCTCAATCCCCCAGCGCTACGAAACTCAATTTACACCAAAATTCTTCAAAAAAAAAAATGCAAGATTAGGGGCTGAAATTAAGAAGAACCGAAGGAGGCAGCAAGAGGATCGAAAGAGGGCTGGAAGAAGAAGAAGAAGAAGAAGAAGAACTATTTATATTAAAGCCCTAATTGGAAAATTACCCAAAACCCCCTTGAACTTTATCCACTTACTCAAAATGCACCAAAACTTTTCTAATATCATTAAAAGACCACAAACTTGTTTAATTAGTTATTTACTTATTTATTCATTTTAAAGTGATAGAAAATTATTAAAATATGGGGTATTACAGGTTTTCTATTTTTGAAAGAATGTAAGGTCTGAACAAGTGTAAATATTTGAGAGATAGTAGTCGGCGGGTGGAATGGGGTATCTCTAAAAACCAAGTTATTTCTATGAGTCCAAAAGGTAACAAAAATGTATAAAGTGCCTATAAGGTTGCGACGTCTTGCAGGATTTACCAACTAGGCAATAAGCCATTCACGGCCCGAGCAAGCAATATTATCTTGAAAACCCAAAATGAGAGAAGCACTACAGTGTCTGAGTCTTTCCCCGGTTCATTTCCCTGTCTCTTCCCTCAATCTTGCTTCCTTTGTGTAACAATGTTGGCATCCCTTCACCTTTTATATATTGCACGCACAACCTGTCTTCTTTCAACTCCTTCACAGGAGGCTCTTGTTTTCTTCCGGGGTGTTCTTTAGTGGGTTCAACTACGTTTTCAACTGAGATCCTCTTCTCTTTACACCATGTCCTCTTTACACCTTGTCTCTCTCCCTCTTCTTTATTCTCCTTTTGGCCAGTTCCAGTACATCAGTAACTCTCAGCCTTTTATATTGCCTCTTTTGGACCGACAGGAGTCTCCTTCTCAGGGCATGTACTAACTTTCTCCTTCCACAAACCATGGCTGACCCACCTCATAATGATTTGAATATTCAGGAAGATGAAAATCTAGACCTTCGAACCTTCATGGTACCACTAAATCCCAGCTTGTTTATAATCAAAGAATGGGTAAAGATAAGGTTTTGCTTGGCAAATTTATTGACAACCGGTCCTTCTCTCAGAAGAAAATTCAGAGAAGGGTCAGGGACTGCTGGTTCTTACAAGGACCTGTTCAAGTTCACAAACTTCCTAACATCTTTCTTTTCACATTCTCCACGGCATCTGATGCTCTTCTTGTGCTCAATAATGGGCCTTGGAACTTTTTCGGCGCTTTGGTTCTCTTTCAGCCTTGGTTTGATCATGTGATCTACGTAAATGTACAATTTCCTACTGCTGATTTATGGATGCAATTGAGTAACATTCCCAGTGATTGTTATCAATTCTCCCTAGCTGAACGAATTGGATGGGCTGCTGGTTCTTTGCTTGAAATTGATTGGTCGGACAAGCGTGTCCAAAATGCTGACTACTTTCGCATTAAGGTTCGGGTATATGTTGATCTTCCGCTTCTCCCTGTAATCTTCATCAAGTTAGTGGACGGGGCGGGATAGATTATCCTACGATGCATGTACGAACGAGTTTTTACATCTTGCTATTGTTGTGGTCGTATTGGCCATGAAAACATTGATTGCAAAGCCTCTCTTGTTGAGATTGTGGAAATGTTTGCTAGGAAAATGGCGAATCTATCGGCACCGGATCTCTATGCTACTTATTACCTCCATGGACAACCAATGTTTGCGACTTTACTGCGGGCCTTGCCTAACTCCGATTGGAACAGATCGTCTCGGATTTCCATCTCTGCGGATGCAGCTGGTGTTCATTTAACCTACTTGTTTGATGCGTTTCCACCTGCCCCATCTGTGGTCTCTAGCGATGATGTTAGTTTTGTAACAGCTTCGGCTTCTCTTCATTCAGAGGATAATGATGGAGTGGATGAACAAGGTAGTAACACTGACATACAATCGGGTTCTAATGATCTGTCTGGCTCAATCAATGACATGCAACCTGTTGAGGATGAATTGGATGAAGAGGAAGACATAGCTGTCAAAAATCTTGTAAACCCATCTGACATTGAAATGGAGATTGTAGCAAACAAAGCCATTCCACTTGTTGATCTTGATGGTGCTGATCTTGATGTCCAAATCGACCTCATTATCGATGATATTCTCAAGTAAATTGATAATGGGGAGGTGGTTCCCATGGACATATCTGATGATGATTCTATAGACACAGATTTCTCCACAACTCAAGATGAAGCTAAAATTTCCAATAATTTAATTGATGACCAACCACCTGTAAATTCGGATACGCTTTCTTCGTCATCCTCACTTTTGCCAGAATCTTCACCGGCAACGGAATCTTTTTCATCGACGGCCTCGGATACTTCTCAACAGATGCCTCTTATGCCGGCACAATCATTACTATCCGAGACCCAAGTCTGCCAGGAAGATTTTCCATCATTTGCAAATCCATCACTTGCTTCTATCAACCATCACCTTGCTTCCACGTCTACATCTCAATCTCATTCGGATATCTTCATGGATTTTGGCAGCCAACTGAGATTTTCCAATGCTCACGCTACTCTACAGCCTAAAAAAGTGTTTTCCTGTGTTGGGCAATCCCTAAATTCGGATGAAGACAAATCTTTCCAGCTAACTTTTGATAGTGTTAGGCCTCCACAGTGGCTTACCGTACAGCGCCCTGGGCCTTTTTACAACCTTTTTCCATTTGGACCTTAACATTATGTTATCTGGCCTCTCATATATTGGAAGGCAACTTATAGTATGAAATGATTCATTTCATGAGACAAACAAACCTGGAGTTTCAAATGGGGCCAGTCTTGTGGGCCTAAGCCCACACTCTTATGATCCTTGTCTTGGACCACCTTTTCCTCTTTCTCTTATTTCTGTGACTGCACCAGAGGACTTGGTATATGATGAACATGCTGCTCTAGTAGTCTGTCAACAATTGGAAGATGCAAACCAGAACGCTTCCCACATGTCGCTGGGTCACCATCGGTTGTAATAGGGACGATGACCTGTAATACCATTAATTCTCTGACTTCTAATCTCTGGAACTTTTGTAATGATTGTGATATGATAATGAACTCGCTCACTATTACCATGGAACGTCTCCGAACAAATTTGATCCTCACAATTCAACCGCATGCAACACTTTTACTGCCAACCATTAACGCTGATCCTGGAGTTATTGAGACAATTGTTGATCCTTCACCGCTGTTGAGCGGCACTCGATTTTGTGACCCTGAATTTACATCTGATGGTGGGGATGCGGCTGAGGACATTATGAAAAATGAAGATCTGGAGCTTTTCTTGGTGCAGGATATAAACATGCAAGATGCAAACTTTCTAACTATTGCGGCAGTTGACACAAAAGCTTGCTCGAGTTATGGAAAACGCACCTTACCTAAGGAATATATGCTCGGATGAGCCGATTACACCTCCGCCAGCACCATGTTCCTACTCACTCCCCTTCTATTTTATGCTATCTATACATGCTCACTATCATGACTTGTACTTACTTTCTGCTAAGTCTCCTAAGTTGCCCTATCGTGTTAAACGAAAATCAGTTACGACTTGCAATGCATTTAATGATGAGACAGGGTTATGGGGGCCCAAACGTCGTAAGATTGGAGACCTTTTGAGGACTCTACCACCCTTATTTAGGAATGCTAGTTTGGAATGTGAAGGTGTTTTGTTGGGACATGGCCCTCCAAAAATTTGGGGCGTTTCACCGTTGCCAAAACGACGCCGGCATGGGTCGAGCGGTATTATTACTCGCTCTTTTAATGATTTCCTAAATCGGGAATGGAATGAGTGCTTTGCCCTAGAAGTCCCTGTTCTTAGCTCTTTTTGTTTGAAAAGATCTCGACAAATGAGGGATAATCCTTTTCCAGTTCCTACCTATTTGAATGTTGTATAGGTTTCAGGTGTTGTTCTGCAACAACCCCTTAACCTCCAATGATACATCTAAGCTGGAACTGTCGTGGGTTGAGTCATGCCCTATCAGTTCGTGCAGCACTAAAGATGATGAGGGTTTATAAACCGCACTGCATTTTCCTTTAAGAAACCAAAAAAATGACTGAGTTTGTTACCTCCAAATTCCGAAAAATAGGATTCATGTCTACTACTGGTGTTGATCTGGGGGGGGGGGGGATTGGTGGTACAAAAGGAGGCTTCTGGGTTGGATGGACAGAGGAAGTAAAAGGGTTCGTTCTGTTTCGTGACCCAAATCTCATACTTGTGCAATTTTACCTTGCTCGTAGAATGTCATGGGTGACGGGTGTCATTTATGGACACCCAACCTTGGCCAAAAGGAAAAAGACATGGGAAAGAATAGCTGGTGTTCTTTCCTATATCACTGGCCCTCTCTTTTTAATAGGAGATTTTAATCAGGTTCTGACACCTTCTGATAAGACTGGTTACAATGCCACTGTTACGCCCGGTCACGTATATTTGGAAGATTTTTTCCAATTACAATAGGTAATTGATTTGAAATGGGTAGGCCCATCCTTTACTTAGACCAATAATCATCGTGATCAGACATGTATCTATGAGAGAATAGACCGTGGATTTGCAAATCTAGCATGGATCTCTTTGTTCCCTCTAGCTACTATCACAAATCTTGGCATTCAATCGTCTGATCATGCACCGTTGATTTTGGATACGAGTCCTAATGACCGGTTCTTACCACGACCTAAAAGGCTTGAAGCCATGAGGTTAAAACACCCTATGGGTAAAATGACTATTTTTAATGCCTGGCAACAAACAGTCGATGGATCACCGCTCTTCAAAGTGGCTTACTAGGGCTTTGCCATGATGAAAGCAATGGTGCTTTGGAATAAAACTTGTTTTGGGAATTTACAAAATCAAGTCAAAGAGGTTTTAGCAATTTGAATCATTTTCAATGCTATCTCCCCGACCCTGTTGCTCAGACTTCTGAAAAATTCTCCCTTCAGAAGCTTGAGTGGCTTTTAGAGTGTGAGGATACCTTTTGGGCCCAGAAAGCAAACTCAAAATGGTTGAAGTTAGGGGATCGCAATACCAAGTTCTTTCATAGAGCTACCATTATTCGGAGAAATTGGAACCGGATTGCTCTTATTACTGATGAAAATAATAGAACGCATTGCACACACCAAGCCATACAAAAATGCCTCGTAGACCATTTTAAAGGCATTTTTTGCCCTATAAACCCAGCAAGTGTGTCTGAACCCGGTGTGTCTATGGTGGAGGGCTTAACCCAAGTCCTTTCTAATGATCAAACAAGTTACTTAGGCATACCTTTTATAGCGTCAGAAGTTAAAAGGGCACTTTTTCAAATCAAACCCCTCAAAGCCCCTGGTCCGGATGGCATCCACGCCATTGTGTATCAATAATGTCGGGATTTCATGGAAAGGCCTATCACTGCTATTGCACTCTCATTTATTCTTGAGGTCGAGACATATGTTGAGGGTGACAAACAAAGCCTTTATTGTGCTAATTCCGAAGATCAAGAATCCACAATCTCCAAGTGTCTGATTGAACTAGATGTTTCACTCAATTGCTTAAAATGAAAATAAATATTTTTTTTTACCAAAATCACTTAATTAGGTCATTTGATCTAATTATGTAAAATTAAGTCAAATTTCCCTGAAATATCAAATGAAATATAATATCAATTGTTAGTATTTTTCTAAGGAATAATTGAAGTATAAAACTTAAACTGCTAAATTGAAAAATTAAATAAATGGGCTAGTTAAAAACTTCTAGCTCAAAGCTACCCCCTAATCCTGATTAGATGGAGCTTGTAGGTGAACAACTGAATGGTTAAGGCCCTGTTTGTTTCACGAAAAATGCTTTCCATAAAATAGCATTTCCTGAAAACATTTTCGAGAATTTCGTTTTTTGTTTTTTGAGTTTCGTACAATGATACAAATATTTATACGAAAAAAAGATATGTTTTTCACTGTTTTGGCATTGTTGTGTGTGTGGGTGAGTGGGAGGGGTTTGTGTGTGTGTGTGTGGGTGTGGGTATGGGTGTGTGGGGGTGAGAGGCGTGTGTGTTGGTGTACATATGCGTGTGTCGGTGTGTGTGTGTGTACGAGGTGTGAGTATAGGGCGGGTGTGTCGGGGGTTGTGTGTGTGTGTGTGTGTGTATGTGTGTGCGTGTGTGTGTGTCAGTGTGTGCGTCAGTGTGTGCGTGTGCGCGCGCACGCGTGTGTGTGTGTGTTTAGTGGTCCGGAAAATGACTTACAAAATTTTAATCTGTAAATGGTTTTCCGACATTTTGTTTCTCAAAATAAGTGTGATTGGAAATCATTTTCCATTCAAAAATCTTATGCATACACCAAATACCGGAAAACCTTTTCCGGAAAATGATTTCCAAGCACCGAACACCGAAAAATGCAGAAAACCTTTTCAGGAAAACGATTTCAGTGGGCCCTGTTTGTTTCACGAAAATGGTTTTCCGGAAAAAGTTTTCCTTATTTTCCGGTGTTTGGTACATGTAAATCATTTTCTGAAAACTGTTTTCCAGTGTTTGGTATGTGCATAAAATTTTTCAACGGAAAACGATTTCCAATCAACTTATTTTGAAGAACAAAATGTCAGAAAACCACTAACCAATTAAAACTCGATGGCCTGTTTGTTTCGCGAAAAATGCTTCACGGAAAATGCTTTCCAGAATATGCTTTCCCGAAAATAGCATTTCCTAAACACATTTTCAAGAATTTTATTTTTTGTTATTTGAGTGTCGTGCAATGATACAAATATTTATACACCAAAAGGATATGTTTTTCACTGCTTGGGCATTGTTGTGTGTGGATATGTGTGTGTGTGTGTGTGTGTGTGTGGATATGTGTATGTGTGTTTTTGTGTGTGTGTGTGTGTGTCGGTGAGTGTGTGCGTCTGTGTGGGTGTGGGTGTGGGTGTGGGTGTCGTTGTGTGTGTGTGTGTGTGTGGATATGTGTGTCGGTGTGTGTGTGTGTATGTGGATATGTGTATGTGTTGTGTGTGTGTGTGTGTGGGTGTGTGTGTGTGTCGGTGAGTGTGTGCGTGTGCGTGTGCGTGTGGGTGTCGGTGTGGGGGTGTGTGTGTGTGTGTGGGTGTCGGTGTGTGGGTGTGTGTGTGTGTGTCGGTGAGTGTGTACATGTGGGTGTCGGTGTGTGTGTGTGTGTGTGTTTTTTTTTTGTGTGGGTGGGTGGGTGTGTGTGTGTGTGTGTTTTGGGGTGTGCGCGCACGTGTGTGAGTGTGTTGGTGTGTGTGTTTAGTGGCCCGAAAAATGACTTATGGAATTTTAAACGGTAAGTGATTTTCCGACATTTTGTTCCTCAAAATGAGTGTGATTGGAGATCATTTTCCATGGAAAACCTTATGCATGAACCAAACACCAGAAAACCTTTTCTGGAAAATGATTTCCAAGCACCAAACACCGAAAAATGCCGAAAACCTTTTCCGTGAAACAAACAGGGCCGATAAGTCATTTTTCGGACCATTCAACACATACACCCACAAACTTACACACACTCTCTCACTCCCCCCGACACACACACACACACACATACACATACACACACGCATGCGCATGCGCACACACACACTGACACTGGCACTGACTTGCGCGCGTGCGCGCACACACACACATTGATACGCGCACGCACACACACACAGAGACGCATACACACACGGACACGGACATGCGCGCGCACACCCCCCCTCCCCCCAATACACACACACACACACACTGACACGCGCGCGCGTGCACACACCACACACCCAACCCACCCACCTACTACCTACACACAAACAAACAAACACACACGCATGCGCACACACACACACGCACAAATACACAGCGATGCCCAAACAGTGAAAATAGTGAAAACATATCTTTTTTTGTTATAGATATTTGTATTATTGCACAACACCCCGGTAGTGTCAATTTTATGAAAATGTTTTCAGGAACAAAAAGCATACTCCGGAAAAGTATTTTTCGGGAAGCATTTTTCGTGAAACAAAGAGGGCTTTAGTGACCATGCATCAAGCGAACTTGTAGAAATAAAAGAGAGAGAGAGAGAGAGAGAGTAGTGCATTTGTGGAAACGATTCAATTAATTAATATAGATAGATTTCAAGCCTCGCAAATGGGCCACTCGGCCATTTCGACACATCTGCGACAGGGAACCCCTATATTACCCGACCATAAGGCTTGCACAAACATTCCTAGCATTTTATAAGATCTTTTATACCATCTAACTCAGTAATAGTTTATATGATTGTAATAGGGGCAGTTATATTGCTGAAGTATTCACCTCTTTATCCAAAATGATGTGCAATAATAGATAAATGGTTCCACCCTTTAGTTTAACATTAATGACAATAGTCCTACACTTTAAATCTAAGTCCTTTTAAGAAGAATGATATCTAATTGCCATCTATCTATCAAGTCAAGGGAGTTAAAGTTTTTTATTTTGTTGCATCATGACCCTAAGAACTGAGAGAACATAGTAATTTAGGTAATTGATACACACCACACCCATTTTTCACTGCTTACACTTCATTTATTTGGCTACATAACTTAGCTAAGATTCTTTATTACATTTTTTGGCACTTAATTGGTCTTCAGTGAGGAAAATGGTGTCAAAGAGTTAAAAAATAGTGTTACTATAAGTTCCTATATATGGTTTACAATAGCAATAGCTTTTTCCTCCAAAGCCTAGTGTTACTATAAGTTCCTAAAAATTGCTATGCAAGTTGTTTAACGATGACGGAAGGAAACAAATAGTATGGACCTAAGAGCGCAAATAGATTAACCAATGAAGTGGCGAGTAATATAAAATTTTAAAATATCAATGACACAAATAACCATTATTGCTAGTTTGTGGACTGGAGTTGAGACATCAGATTTAGTGTAAAAAAAAAAAAAGGATGTGACTTTCATTATTAATAATGGGCCTAACTCCAACATTGTACGCTAAAATAGGCACCACATCTGGTTTGAGTTTCTAATGTTTAGAATGTACCAAATCAGTAATTGAAACTATTTACTCGATCCAAACAAGTCTAACCATGGACAGAGCTAAACAAGTGTTAGTTTTCTTTAAGCAATTTTGTCTATATTTAAAAATACGTCTTGTAAACCCGTGGCACCATTGTCACCATCTCTGATTGATCTATTAAATATGATGTAAGTCATATTTATTCTGAGCCATTAATATGATTTTTCCTCTTTTCGCTTCCGTTAGTTCTCCTCATCTCTGGCATAACCACCATGGCACCACTAAACTGCCACCACCATCCCTGAAGTGACACAAATGCACCACCATCTTAATCACCATAGCACAACACTTAATCACCACCTATTGTTAACCACATCAGTTGCTATAAAATGCTTGATCCCACTATCTCCCACCAGTCCACTACCACAAACAATCCACCATTACAACCAGTGGCGGAACCAGGATTTCACCCCGGGGGGGGGGGGGCTAAAAATATATCGAAGGAGATAAATATTTTTATAAGTAAAATAGCACACAAAAATAAATAACCTAGTCAATCCATCAATTATCAATTAAATAACCTAGTTAATTACAAATATTTTATTCTTTTACTTTTTTAGTCATGTTTTATTATCGCGTTAACCTAATTAACTTAATTTCAACCCACCATTCAACTAAATCACATATCCGACATCTCAATCCAATTGGGTCCCATCCTCCATCAACCATCTCAATTCTCAAATGCTCAATGCATAATTAACAACATATAATCAGCATGAAAATAATCTCAATTTTTAAATACACAATTAACACAACCTAAAATTATCAATCAAATAATTAATGCTAAAATGGGATAAAAATCCAATTGGGTCCCATCCTCCATCAACAATCTCAAATCTAAGTGCTCAATGCACGATTAACATCCATAAAGCATCAATTAATAATCTAAGTTATCAAATACACAACTAACAACCTAAAATTATTAATCAAATAATCAATTCTCAATAGCAAAAGAATTGTTCAAAATGCACACTGACCTCAGTCCTCAGAAATCAGAACGGCGTTGCCGGAGTTGGGTGGGGACTGGCCGGAGTTGGGGTGAGGACCGCCGGACTGGGGAGGGCCTTCGCCAATCGTCGGCTTCGCGCTTCGGAATCGGGGGACGGCGACCGGCGACCGGCGTTACCTTACCGATGAGCCCAGCCGACGACCGGTGGCCGCGGGTCGGTGGGTGGTGCCGGACTGCCAGCGTGCGGCGAGCCGCGGTGGCTGAGAGAGCCGACTGCCGAGAGAGGAGAGATGTCGGCGTGACTCGTGAGAGCTTGACTTGACGCCACGCCTGAGAGAGCCGAGAGAGGAGGAGAGCTGCCGAGCTGGAGAGGTGCCGGCGTGCCGCGGTGAGCCGGTGTCTGGTGACTGTGAGAGTGTGAGAGCCGGCCGAGAGAGGAGAGAGAGAGAGAGAGAAAGGAAAAGTTGCCAAATGAAAAAAAAACTATATATATATATATATATATATATATATATATATATATATATGTATGTATATGTATATATATATATATATGTATATAGGGAGCTGATCCCTTGACAGCGCTGGCAAAATAGGACATCTTGCCAGCGCGATCTGGCCGTCCATCCCGGGGGATGGACGGCCCATATCACTTTTTTTTGCGGCGCTGTCAGTCGTCCGCTACATAGTGTAGCGGACGGACCTTTTTACCATCTTGCCCTCGCTCAGACGCTCACCCGTCCGCTAGACTGTGTAGCGGACGACATTCTTGGGCCCACATCGTCCGACAAAAAGTAGTCCGCTACACTGTCTAGCGGACGACTGTCACAACTGCACAATTCTGACACAATTGTGACTTGTCTGACACAATTGTGACTTGTGTGTACTTTTATTTCTGAATTGTCGGCAATGCTGTCCGCTAGACAGTATAGCGGACAGTATTGCCCATCCCCAAAACCTACTCAATTTTCTTTCAGCACAATTTTCTTCTCCTTCGGACTCGCTTCCATTTTCAGCTGCCTTCAAGCTTCGAGTAACACTTGCTTCAAGCTTCGCTCAAGCAAGGTAAGTTTGCTTCAAGTTTTCTTGATGTTCTAGAAATTTGTCACTGTATTCATCATTTGTGATTTTATACTCTAGATTTTTTGTGATGTTCTAGACATGATGTTCATCAAAAAGGTATAATTTGTTAACTTTATATTTAATTCATTATAGTTTAATTCGATTTTTTGGCATGATGAATTCGTCTATTTATCTTACTAATTTAAATTTGTTATGTTCAATAAATTAATAATTGTTAATTTGGAGACACTTTTGAGATTATGCATACGGTATGTTTGTCATTCTAAATTGGTCTATTCGCCAAGGTAATTTTTAGGTAATATTTTCAGTTAGAAATGCCATTTGATTGTTAAGCGTAGTCTATTTCTACACAGCTCTTGTTTCACAATGTCTGATTTCGTGTCAAGCTCCAACGTCCCCGTAGATGCTAGTGATCCGTATCTAGGATGAACATTTGCTACGTTGGAAGAAGCTGAAGAATGTTTTCGAGCGTATTCATTGAGGGTTGGTTTTGGCATTAGAATAAAGACTTCAAGAACGAGCACCATAACGAGAAAGATATGCTCTCGCTTATACGAGTGCCATAGGAGCAGAAACCCAGTGCAAAATGAGACACGCGTAGGCAATGATGACAGTGATGACGAAATAGGATATCCGCGTAGAAGACGGAACTGCTTTGAGCGCACAAATTGCCAGGTCAAGATGTTCGTAAGCTACAAACCCAAACAAGACCATTGGCTTATTACCAGCCTGGAACTGGCACACAATCACCCGTTAGTAACCCCTTCTAAGGTGAGTCAGATGCATCAACACAAGAAGATGGGTAAGGTCGCAAGGAGCCTGATTCAGACAATGAGCAATGCGCGACTAGGACCTACCGACATGATTAATGTTCTTGCTGAACAGGCTGGGGGAATTCAAAATTTAACCTTTAACACGACAGACGTTCGTGTTAAAGGGACCTACCGACATGATTAATGCATACATTGTATGGCGGATATAAAATGAAGACCAAATTTTTCTAAGTTTAGATGGGTGGAGCTTTCTGCTGCGCCGTCCGCTACATTGTATAGCGGACGTAAATTGAAGACCAAAGTTTCTGCTATGCCGTCCGCTACATTATATGGCTGACGTAAAATGAAGACCAAATTTTTCTAAGTTTAGATGGGTGGAGCTTTCTGCTGCGCCGTTCGCTATATAGTATAGCAGACGTAAAATGAAGGCCAAAGTTTCTGCTATGCCGTCCGCTACATTGTATGGCAGACGTAAAATGAAGACCAAATTTTTCTAAGTTTAGATGGGTGGAGCTTTCTGCTGCGCCGTCCGCTATATAGTATAGCGGACGTAAAATGAAGACCAAAGTTTCTGCTATGCCGGGTCCGCTATATAGTATAGCGGACATAAATGAAGACAAAAAAATTAGGTCCCTGCATGTCCGTCCGCTATACATCAGATGGTAAAAACATTCTAGTATTCGGTCGAAAAATTATTAGGTAAAAAATTATTACAAATGTCAAACTTATACAAATGTCTATCTTGCCATAAAAATTATTACAAATGTCAAACTTATACAAAAAATTAATCATGCCATAAAAATTATTACAAATGTCAAACTTATACAAAAAATTAAAGGTCCACTGCAGCTTGTCCGTTCTCATCTTCGGCGTCATCTTCTTCCCCGTCTTGCAAACCCCCTGGACTTATCCCCAGTGCTTTGTAATGGTTCCGCTTGTCGTGGTTAGTCATTTTGTTGCACAATGCACACCTTCGCAGCTTTTTAGGTTGAGTTGCCGTTTCAATTGAGCTTTTCATCCGCGTAGATCTCTTGCGGCCTTTCGTTTGCGATATAATTGGATCCAACGGCCGGATATCATTGTCGTCTTCCTCCCCCGGCTCGTCGTCTTCTGATCCCGTCGTTGGCTCGGTGTCAACCGCGTTGGTGACTGAAGCTGCTTCCAACTGGTCGACGATGGGCTCTTGTTGCTGAGCTACCTCGAGGAGATGTTTATAACCGACCATTGTAGCAGCACCCTTTACGGACAAACGGGTGAACATCGTCACCAAATGATTATACCGCAACGTCTCTGATTCTTCAAAGTCAGTATACGGGTGCTCCGGAAAGGAAATGGTACCGTGCAACCTGTTTGCACCTTTCGTCCACCGTGGCAAGACGTATTTATCGGGGATTGTCCTGATATTCTTCTGGGTGAAAAACCGCAGAACGTGTCTACATAGGATGCCATGGAACTCAAACTTCTTGCAAACACATGTCACCGAGTCCGTCAATGTGTCGTGGCTCACCGTATACATTCTACGCAGCTTCTCAGGGACGAGGTCATTCACGAGCGAATAAACCTTGTACTCACGTGTAGACATTTCTGCCACCTTGTTTATACTATATCGTCCGGATTTTCGCAGCTCTACTTGGTATAGCAAGAAGATCTCCTTCGTATAGACTTTGGCACCGTTCAGCTCCAGCGGGGTCTCGAGCAACCTTCTCCTTTGTTTGTACGTTGTTGCAAAGTCGGCAGCCCTTTCTTTTACGAACAACGAAGCTACCGCTTTTTGTGCGGATACAACGAAAGTCTTCAAATTGGTAGCTGTACCCACATAACTATCGAACGTGGCATTCATAGATTCACTCCTGCCCGTCGTTTTCATGCCCGTTGAAAAATACCTCCTCGTGTAAACGCCAATCCATTGCTCTTTGCGCTCGTACAAGTGCTGGAGCCACTCGTTGTCTTGCAATGAGTAATCCCGAACAAGCTTTTCCCACCTCTCCTCGAATTCCTCAATCGTTAACGACTTGAGGACGCACTTGTCAAAATCCTGTTTAAAGTCTGGATACTTTGCGTACACGTTATGCAGCCGTTCCGGGTATTTGTTGCTTATGTGCCAGGTGCACAAGTTGTGCCGAGTGTCTGGGAAGACAGTCACAATAGCCTTCTTCATTGTCAAATCTTGATCGGTGATGATCACTTTGGGTGCTTTGAAGTTCATTGCTTCCAGCCACGTCCTAAACAACCATTCAAAAGAACTCTCGGTCTCGTCCCTTAACAAGGCGAACCCGAACATGATGGAGTGATAATGATGATTGACCCCCGTGAAAGGGGCGAACGGCATCGAGTACTTGTTGGTACGGTATGTGGTGTCGAACGTCACGACATCCCCAAAATGATTATAAGCAAGCCTCGAACGACCGTCGACCCAAAAAATTGTGCTAACTCGATGCTCGTCGTCAAGTTTATAATCGAAGGTCAACTGCGGGTCCTCCATCTGCATCCGTTTCAATAGGCTCATTGTGGCTTGAGCATCATTGAGGTCATACGCGGCTCGTCTATGGGTTCGGACCGCGTTACGAACGTCTGTCGTGTTAAAGGTCAAATTTTGAATTCCCCCAGCCTGTTCAGCAAGAACATTAATCATGTCAGTAGGTCCTAGTCGCGCATTGCTCATTGTCTGAATCAGGCTCCTTGCGACCTTACCCATCTTCTTGTGTTGATGCATCTGACTCACCTTAGAAGGGGTTACTAACGGGTGATTGTGTGCCAGTTCCAGGCTGGTAATAAGCCAATGGTCTTGTTTGGGTTTATAGCTTACGAACATCTTTACCTGGCAATTTGTGCGCTCAAAGCAGTCCCGTCTTCTACGCGGATATCCTATTTCGTCATCACTGTCATCATTGCCTACGCGTGTCTCATTTTGCACTGGGTTTCTGCTCCTATGGCACTCGTATAAGCGAGAGCATATCTTTCTCGTTATGGTGCTCGTTCTTGAAGTCTTTATTCTAATGCCAAAACCAACCCTCAATGAATACGCTCGAAAACATTCTTCAGCTTCTTCCAACGTAGCAAATGTTCGTCCTAGATACGGATCACTAGCATCTACGGGGACGTTGGAGCTTGACACGAAATCAGACATTGTGAAACAAGAGCTGTGTAGAAATAGACTACGCTTAACAATCAAATGGCATTTCTAACTGAAAATATTACCTAAAAATTACCTTGGCGAATAGACCAATTTAGGATGACAAACATACCGTATGCATAATCTCAAAAGTGTCTCCAAATTAACAATTATTAATTTATTGAACATAACAAATTTAAATTAGTAAGATAAATAGACGAATTCATCATGCCAAAAAATCGAATTAAACTATAATGAATTAAATATAAAGTTAACAAATTATACCTTTTTTATGAACATCATGTCTAGAACATCACAAAAAATCTAGCGTGTCAAAACACAAATTGATGAATACAGTGACAAATTTCTAGAACATCAAGAAAACTTGAAGCAAACTTACCTTGCTTGAGCGAAGCTTGAAGCAAGTGTTACTCGAAGCTTGAAGGCAGCTGAAAATGGAAGCGAGTCCGAAGGAGAAGAAAATTGTGCTGAAAGAAAATTGAGTAGGTTTTGGGGATGGGCAATACTGTCCGCTATACTGTCTAGCGGACAGCATTGCCGACAATTCAGAAATAAAAGTACACACAAGTCACAATTGTGTCAGACAAGTCACAATTGTGTCAGAATTGTGCAGTTGTGACAGTCGTCCGCTAGACAGTGTAGCGGACTACTTTTTGTCGGACGATGTGGGCCCAAGAATGTCGTCCGCTACACAGTCTAGCGGACGGGTGAGCGAGGGCAAGATGGTAAAAAGGTCCATCCGCTACACTATGTAGCGGACGACTGACAGCGCCGCAAAAAAAAGTGATCTGGGCCGTCCATCCCGAAGGGATGGACGGCCAGATCGCGCTGGCAAGATGTCCTATTTTGCCAGCGCTGTCAAGGGATCAGCTCCCATATATATATATATATAAATCTGAGGGGGGGCTATAGCGCCCCCTCGTACAAGCGTAATTCCGCCCCTGATTACAACCCCACCACTTTTTCTGCTTCGCCTAGACGTACACCGCCAACACTTTTAAGACCCCCATTGCCACCAAATGATTGCAACTCCTTCCCTATTTATCTTTGAATTCATTATGTAAAGGTTTAACTTTAGAATTGATCCAAATCACTATTCTAAAAATTTAGTAACTCAAGAATGCCATCATCAATATGCAAGTTACATCATCAATCACCACCATAGATGAGAAACTCTTATATATAGTAAATATAAAGCACTGGCCAAGATGTATATGAATGAAGTAGACAAATCCATGCCTCTTAATCTACAAAGAGATTAAATAGTAGAGAAAAGTAAATTAATCAACAGATCCAACAGATGGTTGTAGAACTCTTCTTACGATGGTTATAGAACTGTTCTTCCAAGATGAAAAAGGGTTGGTGATGAAAGAGGCACGATGAGGTGGTGATGGGTGAGCAAGGACAGTGGTGATGCAGGTTCAATCGAAAAGATGACATGTCGATTGGTAATGTAACAGCAACAACTGTGGAGACAAAAGAGGAGGATCATAGTTGTTTGTTATACAGTGGTAGGTTAGGTGGTGGCCATAGTGAAAGTGGTGGCTATGGTGGTTGCGGAACTGATATTGATCAGAGAGAATCATTAACAGGGGAGAGAGACGAATAGAGGAGAAAGGAAAAAGGTTTTTATAAAGTATGTTCTAGATTATATGTGACTCGTCGGATCATCATGTGATAAAAGAGACTGGAAGGAAATGAGAGGGTTGCATGTTCACGGTATGTGTTTTTTTAGTATTGACAAGAATGGCGATAAAAAAAAATTTGATGACAGTTAAGCCCCGAATCTTCAACTTGCTTAGGACGAGAAAACAATTTGAGGTATTGATTTAGTACGTTTTAAATATTAGGTACTCGAGTAGGATTTGGTGGCCATGTCCAACTCTTCGTAATTTGTCCAAATGTTCACCTGAATTACCTAAAGGCTAATGGGTCATATCATTTTAGATGGGACATAGTATCTAAAAAAGCCACCTCCGACATATGTCCCAATCCCATTAAGCATTATACATAAGCCTAATGGCTTGAGCCCTAAGTGAATAGTCATCCTTCAATGGATTAAGGAAAATAATGTGGAATCAACTGAAGAATAATCAAAATGCTTTATGCAAATCTGGCCCCCATAGTATCGTAAAAGCCACCTCTTACATGCCCCAAGTCCATTAAGCATTATACCTAAGCTAAATCTCTTGAGCCATAGGTTAAGAGTTACCCTCCACAAGGTTAACGAAACAATGTGAAGCTAGAGACATTCCTTGTGGTACTTTTCATGGTCTGGTGGTAAACACTGCGAGAGGCCTCCTGCTATCGTGAAGGTAGTCTATCATGGAAGGTAACTTTTCATGTAGATAAAAATCTTACTCTGTTTCTCCGTTTTATGTATGCTTGTAAAGATATTCCAAGACCCTGTCCTCAAGCTAAAAAAGAAGTCTTTAAAGATACTTCACTATCATCACCACGCTCAATCCTTTGTGACAATCTACTTTATTAATAAAAAAACGTGCTACGGTAGGCACAAACATATGCAGAATATATATCTTGCTAAAGGACATAGCTTAAAGTATATAGGAACTGGCAATAATTAGTACCTAGATAAAAAAATAGAGTTATTGGTGCCTGGATGACCAACTTCTTTTTATTGATAGTTTGTTGCTCCTAATTAATGCCAACAAAATCCATTCCGCATCACTATCTTCTATTGATGTAAGTCTTTCAATCATTTTCTTCCTAAACTGTGGACTTTAATGTGTGTACTTTTTTGCCGAAAACCAAAATAAAGTAAAGGATTCTGGAACAATGAAAATAAACTTTTGAATACTTAAACTTAAACTTGAAGTGGGGAAGCTAATGAACCATTAGCAATAGTTGAAAAGCAACTGTTATATATAACCTCTTACCCTAAGTCATGAAGATAGAACACGAGCTAGTGGTTCAAAATTGGGGCCTAATAAAAAGTTTTTGTTGTGAAGACTATTTACACGAAATGGTATACTAAGATACTGATGTTGAAGCACGTCTACAGTAGTGCTAACAAGCTCATACCAATATACATCCATGCCACCAAAACACAGACAAAGAGCTCTCTCTCTCTCTCCCCCCTCCCTCCCTCCCTCCCTCCCAAATTGGGGGCCAAACAAAAAGAACGTGCTGGGGAGGCTATTCTCATGAAGTGGTATACTCATTACAATATTGCTGCTGAAGCACGTCTACAAGACTGCTACCAAGCTTCTACCAATATACATGCATGGCACCAAAACACAGCAACTCTCTCTCTCTCTCTCTCTCTCAAATTGGGTCCTAATAAAAAGAACATGCTAGAAGGCCATTTCCATGAAAGGGTCTACTTCTTATAACACTGCAGTTGAAGCACGTCTACAAGACTGCTACCAATCTCATACCAATATTTATGCATGGCACCAAAACACAGACACATCTCTCTCTCTCTCTCTCTCCCCCCCCCCCCCTTCCTTTTCTTATTTCTAAGTTGTACCATGTTCTTCCATCTTAGTTTGTTATCTAATTCACACCATCAACAGCTGCTTTTATATACATGTACTTCAGCCATGACTCAATAATAGACTTTTATGGTTCAACCAAAACGAAATTAGTTGAAGGCTTAAGGCTCATTTTGAGGTGTCGGGCGCAAATCTTTAAATTGATGAAGTTGACACAAAAATATTATCCAAAAGTTGGAGTAGAGTGTTCATCATGTCTAACTGAAATTAAAAATTGCAACAATAACCTTAAAATAAACCAAAAAATATCTATGTACCTTTTCGTTTATTTGATCTAGGATAAAATTGAATGGAGTTTGCATGGGACTCATGCCAAAGCGACCCTATCATAACCTTTTCGTTTACTTGGTCTAGGATAAAATCAGAACCCCTATCTTCATGGGACCTCTCAAATTATTAGTTGGCTAACACAAGCAAGCATTTCTTTAGTCACCAGAGCAACTGTTACTCTTAAGTATTTCATGAGGAACAACTAAAATTCAGTATGAACACACTTGTGAATTTGAAGATTGTTAAGATCTTAAAGTAAGGTAGTATACTAAATGAAAGTACAAAAAAGAAAGGCGATACTATCGTGGCAACTACTTGGTTAAATATTTTTCTCTTCGTTTTACAACTTCGAGTTTTTCTGCCAGCGTAGGAAAAAAGCCTAATATCCATTCAGAGACCTGCAAAGAAGTTTCATGCATTAGATTTTTCACTACTGTTCTAAAGAGCTGAAGTTCGTCACTTCGTCATGATAGCATGACACCAGGAACATGTATATTTCCTAATCCCTGTTGTAGCAGTCTCATGTTTCATGTCTTACAATTTTCTTTTATGCATTCTCTGTCCAAAGGGACCCTTTTATATGGACTACAATCAAGTTAAAGGCATTGGCCAGCTTGTAGCAAGAGCAATTTCATAAAATTGCAAATAGTATGTACAACAATCCTTCAGCACGAACAAGCATGTATGAAAGCAAAAAGAAAAGGGAAATTGGATAGTAGTTCTTCTAGATCATCCAAGCCAATTCATTCACTGGCATGTCGTGCATGTAAAGTATCAAAAAAAAAATACAAAATACAAAATAAGTGGAAAATAATACTGGACACTCATAGCATCACCTTCTCATAGACATCATAAATCAATTTCTCTAGGACTAAAATCTGATTTAGACACACTTCTGCATAAATCACAAAAAAGAAGTGGAAGAGATCTTCAAATATTCACCAACATAGCAATGAAATTGAGCTTAAAGAAGCAGCTCGTCAAAAACCAACATGGAGAAAAAGAGATGTAAACTAATATTGTAGGATAGAATTTAAAATGTGTATCAGGCTTTAACTTCAGGAATAAACTGCATTAAAATCATATTTCAAGAAAAAGCATGACGAAGCTAGTACTCTAAAAGCCTTGAAAAACAATCATGGCAGTGATCGATCCCCAACAAACTACAACTATTCAAACATATGATCACAAAAGCATTTGAACATAGTCAACACATAATAGAAAGTACTTAACTTCAAAATTTGAGACGACTACACGATAGATTTCCATTTCTACATAAATATAACCAAAGTCCAAAGGTACATAATTATTTATAGACTTGAGATGTATTACAGAAATGAAGGAAAGGAAAAGTTAAAAATTCACGAATTTTGTTGGCAAACCAAATACAAACAAACTAATCTCTAGGTTTTACGAAGTAATGAAGATTCAGTGTCTTGCAGATAATATTTTCCATATGAATAAATTAACCTCTAGGCTTTATTAAATTATTAATTGTCACGAACCGAAACCGACTTTCTCAAAATTGCAAACATTAGTGAATCAAAATATTTGATTAGTCGGCTATCCTCTGCATTTTGTGGACATTAACAGAAGAGTGTGGGAGGAATCTAGAGAGTGAGTGCGAGAGAAAGAGCGCACGTGTGCGCGTGCGAGAGAGAGAGAGAGAGAGAGAGAGAGTCGGTGGGTGGATAGACCCCGTCTGCTCCCTGTCTCTCCAAAACTGCAGTGTTTCGATAATTTTTTTTCCAGTAACTTGTGATGTTTCAGCTAGCTATCCATGCAATTGTGATCCAAGGACTGAGTTTATAAGCACATCATCTCTGTCGTAGCCCTAGCTACAGCAGATAATACAAATCCTGGTCAAAGGTACTTTCATTCGTGGATCGTACCCGCTACCATCCACTGTCAAGACTTGCTGACCATTCACATCCAAGTTTGGGCAAATCGAGTAAGACTGCAGCTTAGTTACCCGGTGGGACAAGTCAGTTGTTGGAAAGAGTGGATGTGATTTCTCGCACATTAGAAAAGAGTGGGGGTGTTGGGAAAATTGTCGGGAAAATGAAAACGAAAAAAGGCTTTGAGGCGTATCTAAAGACACTTTTTTTAGAACGTTATTTGTCTTCACTCAAGATAGAGTTTGCTAACGGGTTGCAGGCAAATTCGTTCTCATGATACAACAAAGTCTGAGAAGAACTGCGATTAACAATATCGAAGATCTCCAAAAAATTATTTTTTTTTGGAAACAATAGTAGATAGACTTTTTGGAGATTATGAGAGCAAAGTAAAAAAATTTCAGCAAAAGGCCTTTTGTTTTGTATGTAATTTCAGAACAACTTATATCATCTTCTGCAAAACATGGTTGTATATTATATATATACACGCACACGAGCCACAGGCACAACAACGCACAACACCTCTTCAAAGAGGCAGATGCGCCGCGGTGACCGTTGCACAACAACGGTCACATAACTCCCTTTAGGCTTCTCAAATCTGAAAATCAGATGAGATGGCATAGCACCGTTCCACCAAACAGCGGTAATAACCGTTGTATTCCAGCCAAAAACATTGGCAAATCACTCATGAAGAGAGCCACCGCTTCAATGCATGCAAAGGTGCTGCTTGCCGCAAGCACCACCGTTACATGGGTTTTATAACATGAATGAAGTGGCCAACTCAAACCAGGTTCTGCCAAACAAGATGATGACAAGGTTTTTTTAAATAAAACTTAAGCTCTCATATTTGATTAAATAATCAAACAACCCTTGAGATTTATATATAAATCTCAACAGGGGGTGTGTTGCACGTACAAGTAAAATTTTGCCCATGTGTTGGGTTCTTCTGAATCCATGCTACAGGGTGCGCTACAGCTTTGCTTTTTCTGAATCCAAGCACTTGTTTGCTTTTCTGAATCCAAGCACGCCTACACTTGTTTGCTTTTCTTTGTAGTTCTTACCTAATTATTGGAGTATATTATTATCAATGTTGGGTTCTTCTGAATTCATGCTACAGGGTGCGCTACAGCTTCGTAGTACACATGTTGGGTTCACTCGTAATAATAAGTTCTATGATCAAACTTGATACATTTTAGCTTTTTGCGAAGGGGCGGACATGCCCTGAGAAGACTATCACAATCAAGACATGTAAATAAAATACAAAAACTAAAACTAAAAATCACGCCTTCAACATTATCAAGGAGTAGGCAAAGAGATCAGATCCAACAGCGGCACAAATTCGATCCACGAATCGATCCTCTCTACAATCATAGGAGAACCAGCAACAGGGCAAAACTCTTGCAAAAAAGAGAGAAGGCGAGAGAAACCAAAGAGAAGGCAGAGAAAAAGAGAAACAATCGATAATTTACTGTCAATTCCGTCACAACCCACCCCACCCCGCCCCCCGGGCGCGAGCTGCTTCCATCATAACAGTCCGCGGTTGAGCGCGTACGCTTTATGTCTGCAAATACGATTAAGGCTAGCAAGTGACGATCCTATACCAGTTTTAAAACTTTCATAGTAACTACCTAGCAGGTTTAACTTTTACACCAAATGTCTTTCTATACGATTTTTCTTTTCTCTTTTTGCTTTGTTCTTACTGCTGGCTCAATTCAATCACTTTTCGCATGTTCAGTTGGCAGTGTCTCGTTTTGCTTCGTACTAAGATTTGTGCAATGTTCACAAAAACGGTATGATTTTCTATCTTGCAAATTCCTTTTGAAAAAGTCATTTTCGATCAGCAATAGAAATAGAAATCTTTCTACACCCAAAAAATAAAAAGATAACACTAAAAACAACAATGGATGGTACGCATATGCATGAATTGTGACCACTTGCGCTACTGCCTTAATTAATTTCAAATGATTTGCAACTTCTATTATTTCTTGGGGGCGAAGGAAGTTTGGACTTTGGACCCTCACATGCATGAGATTATGCAAACATACATACCCTCCGTTGTTATTCTTTAACAGCCTTGTTGTGGAAAGCAAATGCAGCAACCTACAACATGATTACTTTTGATGCAAAACCAGACGGCCAGACCGACTCGACGCGGCCTTTCCTTCAGGCGTGGGCAGCCGCGTGTGGCTCGGCCCAGGAGGCCACCATTTCTGTAACTCGGGGACGTTATTTGCTCGGGAATGCGGTGTTCAGAGGCCTGTGTAAGAACAAAATCGAGTTTCAGATCAGTGGGACGCTTGTGGCTCCGGCTGATTACCGTGCCCTCGGCAACACTGGGTACTGGATACTGTTCATTCAGGTCAACAGGGTTACGGTTGTTGGTGGAAGTCTTGACGCAAAGGGTGCCGGATTTTGGGCTTGTCGGAGCTCTGGTAGTAATTGTCCAGTCGGAACAAGGGTATGTTCAATCAACAGAAATTAGGATTCTTCAAGAAATATACGTAGTTATTTGTGTTGTTATGCCATCAAAAAGTGTACATGGTAACAAAGAGTTGTGATTGCAGTCAATAACATTCAACTGGGCAAACGACATTGTAGTAAGCGGCTTAACATCGATCAACAGCCAGCTTAGCCACCTCGTAATTAACAGCTGCAACAACGTGAGGGTTAGAAATGTGAGACTTATAGCTCCGGACCAAAGCCCCAACACCGACGGCATTCACGTGCAAGGTTCCACCGGAGTCACCATCACCGGAAGTAGCATCAAAACCGGGGATGATTGCATATCAATCGGTCCCGAACCTGTGGATGAGCACATCATCTGTGGCCCTGGGCATGGTGTATTAATCTTCAGTACAAGTTCCGCATAATGCATTTTGCAAACATTCTGGCAATCTTCTTGTATGTTTGGATCCTCTAAACTTACGAAATTAACTTCATTGGTAAAGTTTGTTCAGTTTTTTTTCATTAAGATTTTAGTTTAATATTTCAATTGAAATATGAAAAACTAAAAAAACAAAGTGTTAAATGAATTTCATGTCATTCAGAAATCCGGGACCTCCACGTCTAAGCACTAAAGAAATCTGTTCGTTTTACCCATCGAGTATAAGCAGATCTTTTCGTGCTTAAATGATGGTGTCTCATCCTATAACCAAACGAGTGCAATGAGTGGAACACATTAGTTGTTCGCTCTCAGGTTGGGCAGCCAGGGTTGGGGAAGGGCAATCGTTCATTCTTAAAACTAGTGTTCTTAAGAGCAAAGAGTCTGTGGAGTTCTTATTGTAATGCATGACTACTTACCGGGAGGATTCACTGCAAATACTAGCCTAAACCAAAGTTCTTAACACGGTTAGTTGCAAACGCTTTTTGACAATCGGAATGTAGAAATCGAGAACAATCGGATGAACTCCACCCACGGATGGGCTAGCCCAGAAATTATAAAAGACCTACACACACATATGTTCAGGCCCAAGCAATGCAGTCCGGTAGTCTAATAAGTAAATGATTTTGCTCTTTCTCTCTGTCAGCATTGGAAGTTTGGGCAAGGACCTGAATGAAGCTGGTGTTCAAAATGTGACCTTAACAAACTCCGTTTTTAGCGGGTCGGACAATGGGCTGCGAATCAAATCATGGGCCAGGCCCAGCAATGGGTTTGTTACCAACGTCCTTTATCAGAACATTGTTATGAAGAATGTTGAGAACCCCATCATCATCGACCAGAACTGCCCAAACAATCAGGGTTGCCCTGCCAAGGTACCATTCAACTTCTCTATTTATTTTCCTTCTTTCTCTTCAATTTTAGAGTAACTTTTTTAGTAAGACTGGAAGCTTAATTAGCAAAGGTCTTGACAATTATACTTGAGTTCTAGCTAGTTCAGACCAACTTGGTATGATGCGCGATGACTGGCATACAATTCTAGCTGAAGTTGGACAAAATAAAAATGGTAGTCAAAAAGAGCTCACCAGTTGCTAGAGTCGAGCAAGTTTTGAAGCTTGTGGGTTAATTCAACTCTTTACTGAACAATTTTAGGTACTCGTTGGACTTTGAGATCAAGGTAAATGAGCTAATAATAACCATCGTCCGAATTTCAAAAAAGTTATCGTTCCACGCTTTTATAGCGACACTAACCTTTTTATTTAATCAAACATAAAACTCTCACGCATAGCTTCATAAACTTTTCATGTATATAACTCAATATTTGAACATGCAAACTTCTGGGGTGAAGATCAGTCAAGTAACATACAGAAACACACAAGGGACCTTGGCAACACTGCGATGACATTTGATTGCAGCCCGTAGCAACCCATGCAGAGGGATCAGATTGGAAGGAATAAATCTATTACATGAATAGACATGCACAATCGTTGTGTAACAACATAGGTGGTACCACTAACGGAGTTATCATGCCAAATAGTTGTTTACACAAAGAACTCTTGGTGATTGTCAGGTATTGGAATTCTTAGATATGCATGATAACCGTTTCGAAGTACGATCCCGTCATCTTTGAAACAGTTCAAGGGCATTAAAGTTCTAGGGGTTTCAAGGCCAAGCATATATGATAAATATCTTTGCATTGTTTGTTGTATCATAGGTTGTATGCTACACTAAAAATCATCTAATTAGGTCTAGATACTAAATCCCTTAGTAAGAAATTAATCAGGTCAACAAACCAGCACACATAATATCTACATTGAAATGAAATTGTAGTATGCGTGGAAGGTTATTAACTTACCGGAGTTGGCCGGAGCTCAACGAATTTTTTGGGTATGCACGGCCGGAGTTGCAGACTACACTGCCAGAGGTGGCGCGGCGTCGGCGGGAAGACAGGAAGACGGGGGTGTCGTCAGAGGGGTCACCGGAGGTGGGCTGCCGTAGAGGAGTTCGCCGGAGTAAGAAGGCCGGTGGAACGCCGATGAGAAATAACTAACAGAGAGAGAGAAACGGGAGAAAGAAGAGAAAGAAAGGGATTTGAGATTTAAGAGAGGACTTTTAGCGACGGGATGACGCCGTCGGTAAAAGTCCATCGGTAAAAGACACTTTTCAACGATGGAATTTTTTGCGACGAAAATATTTCGTCGCTTAAATATTTTTTTAAAAATCATCGAGAATTATAAAATTCTAAAAAATATTTAGCGACGGTAACATTTGTTGGTAAATATCCGTCGGTAAAAGTCCATTGAGAAATACATCCGTCGGTAAAAAGTTTTAGCGACGGAGGTTTTATCGACGATAAAATATGTCTATGAAAGCTTTTTTAGTGACGAATGCATTCCGTCGCTAAAAGTCCATCGCTAAATCTGTCTTTTCTTGTAGTGAATATTGCTCTGACACTAATAGCTGCAAGATGGGTAATAAGGATGCATGAATAATGCAGCTTAAACGTTATCTAAACTCTAAATCGACAGAGACTAGCTAGCTACTTAATAAAGAAACTTTGACTTTCTGAAACAAATTTGTGATTGTTTATTAACACAAGTTGAACAAAATTACTTGGCAAGTTAAATAAAGATAAGGTCACATGGTGATGCCAAGGAAAGTGGGTTCGCAGTCGACGTGGAGGTGCCACAAGGAATGCAGTTCGAGTCAGATGTCAAGTGTGCTGATGTGGGACACAGCAAGCAGAGACCAATGGTTTCCCAGATAAAGCCTGAGGGTGGCAGTACTGCGAGGGCGATGGCGCGGGGTGAATATAAGACGACAGTCACAGTCCGATGCTGAGGTCCAGAGTTAAGGTTCTGTATGTTTCTCTCTCTAGGATTCTAGACTGAGAAAGTGAGAAGTCTCAAAATGTCCAACCGTCCAGAAAATGTCCACCCTCTCAAATGAATTCTCAAGACCTCTATTTATAGAGGTTGAGATGATGATGTCAATCACCGACACGTGGCGCTCCCTGGGAGTGACACGTCATCGAGGGGTCCACGGGTACCGGTGCTCCATGGACTGTCGGATCGCATATTCACCCGCCCTGCTCCTCACAGTGTCGCTCTGTCTGTCTAGAAAGACTGGCTCCCATAGCGTCGGTGTGGCGAGTGAACCCCCGTGATCTAGCCTCTAATCCAAGCCCTTGTAGAGTCCCACAGGCCTGGCAGCAGTGGGACAGACCCAACACCCAACTGCCAGGCGGACTAGGCACGATGCCCTTCGTAGACCTGCTGCCGTCTCGGAGTGACCCGGGGGTCATAGTCCCTAGGGGTGCTAATGAAGCCCCTCAGTGCTGGAGCACATAGACCAATCACACTGACACCCTGGCGGAGATAGTGTCCTAGAAGAATCGCCTATTCTGCAGGCCGAGGTAGCATCCTGGAGGAGCCGTCTACCTGGCGGAAGGGGAGTTGAAGAGCTCCCTGACAGGGATAGTGTCCTGGAGGAGTCGCATATCCCCGCGGGTGAGTCCTTGTGCGGGAGCACTCGGAGCCCGTCCAGGTAGCATCCCGGAGGAGCCGTCTACCCGACTGGCCGAGGTAGCATCCCGGAGGAGCCGTCTACCTGGCGGAAGGGGAGTTGAAGAGCTCCCTGGCAGAGATAGTGTCCCGGAGGAGTCGCTTATCCCCGCGGGTGAGTCCTTGTGCGGGAGCACTCGGAGCCCGTCCAGGTAGCATCCCGGAGGAATCGTCTACCCGACTGCCCGAGGTAGCATCCTAGAGGAGCCGTCTACCTGGCGGAAGGGGAGTTGAAGAGCTCCCTGGCAGAGATAGTGTTCCAGAGGAGTCGCCTATCCCCGCGGGTGAGTCCTTGTGCCGGAGCACTCAGAGCCCGTCCAGGTAGCATCCCGGAGGACCCGTCTACTTGGCGGAAGGGGAGTTGAAGAGCTCCCTGACAGAGATAGTGTCCCGGAGGAGTCGCCTATCCCCGCGGGTGAGTCCTTGTGCCGGAGCACTCGGAGCCCGTCCAGGTAGCATCCCGGAGAAGCCATCTACCCGACTGGCCGAGGTAGCATCCCGGAGGAGCCGTTTACCTGGCGGAAGGGGAGTTGAAGAGCTCCCTGGCAGAGATAGTGTCCCGGAGGAGTCGCCTATCCCCGCGGGTGAGTCCTTGTGCCAGAACACTCGGAGCGCGTCCAGGTAGCATCCCGGAGGAGCCGTCTACCCGACTGGCCGAGGTAGAATCCCGGAGGAGCCGTCTACCTGGCGGAAGGGGGGTTGAAGAGCTCCCTGGCGGAGATAGTGTCTCGGAGGAATCGTCTATCCCCACAGGATGCTGCACGCTCCGGATAGTGGGTCGAAGCATGTTCCACGACCAAGGCAAGGTGCGCATGGTGTGGCGAAAGGATGAGAGTGAGTAAGGTACCGGGGGCACGGTAGTGTGACAGAGAGCCTGGGGGCACGGCTGCATTAGCTGCGCGGCGCGCGGGCGAAGCGGAGTAAGTAAGGTGTCGGGGGCACGTCTGTGTTAGTGACACGGCACATGGGGCGCGACAGAGTGCGTATGGTGCCGGAAGCAGGGTAGTGTGACAGAGAGCCTGGGGGTACGGTTGTTATAGCGGCGCGGCGCGTAGGCGCGGCGGAGTGTTGCAGTGTGGCGCCCGGGATCCGGCGACGAGGGTCGCGGAGTGACGTCTTGGGGACGGGGGTCGCGTAGTGACGTCCGGGTGACGGGGGTCGCGGAGTGACGTCCAGTACCTTAAAGAGTGGTGAAAATGCTAAGTATGGAAGGCCAAGGCCAACCCTTAGGGGGAGGCCGACCCAAGGGGCCGGGAAGGCCAAGGCCAACTTCCCCGGGCAACACTACAAGAAAACAGGCTTTTAGCGACGGGGAAATCCGTCGCTAAAAGCCCAAAATCCGTCGCTAAAAGAATTAGCGACGGATTCACCGTCGCTAAAAATCCCTCGTATAAAAGCCCGTCACTAATAGTTTAGCGACGGAATTTTTAAATCCGTCGCTAAATATGTGATTTTTACCGACGGATTTATTTTTCATTACCGACGGATATTCCGTCGCTAATTATATTTTTAGTATTTTCTTTTATTTTCTTTTTTGTCCAATTAGCGACGGATTAAATATTTAGCGACGGAATATTCCGTCGCTAAAAAACTTATTTAGCGACGGAATATTCCGTCGCTAAATAACTGATTGAAAGGAATACTTTAGCGACGGAATAAATCCGTCGCCAAAAGTCAAATTTTTTTTTGAATTTTTTTTTTATTTTTCAATTACCTAAACCTGTACAGAAATACAATTTTCAATTCTCAACAACAACGCGCAATAAGCGAAATACAGAAAGAAATATATATAATCAATTATAAAAAATATTTATTATAAAAGAAACTCATACATGTACAAGTCGAGAACCGGATATAGCCGGTTAGGAGAGGGGAAAAGAGTACAAGCCGGGCGCGGAGGGGGGGGGGAAGGTAGGAACGGGCACAGGAAGGGGCTCATCAGGGGTTCCCGAGTCCCGGATCTGGATCCTGCTGATCCGGGGCCGGGGCGGCTGGTCCAGCAGTGCCCTGCTCCCTGATCATCCGGCACACCACTGTAGCAATGCGCTGGATCTCCTCGTCGTCCAACTGAGGCCGAGGAGCCGGTGTCTGTGGAGGGGCAGCAGGGGGTGAGGACGCTCCTATCACGGCACGAGGAGTCGTGCTAGGCAGGCCGCGTATGCGGCCTTTCGGCCGATTCACGACCTCCGGCGTATCCAGCCATCGCTTCAACCCCCCAGTACTCGCAGCCGTACTAGTGGACGCTGATGGCTGTCCGGACTGCTGCTCGGACCCCCTTAGCTGTTCATACGAGGCCTGCAAAAATAGTGGTTTAACGATATGTTAGGGCATTAATTAACGAAACAGACATTGAGGATAGAAAGAAAAAACATTAACTTAAATAAATTGACTCACATCGATCCGCCGGGCAATATCTGAAATATAGTCGCCCGCCTGGTGCGTCTCGTCCTTGTCCTTCTTCCGCACGTGCGTCTGAGTATAGGTCAGAGCTATGACCTCATCCTCCTCTAGATCCGGGTGCTCGACCGCGTTCATGTGTCGGACGATGTCGTGTGGCACCGACCCCCCCGTGTGCGTCGGATCTCTGTTCTGTCTGTTCTCAGCCCCGCTCTTACTCTTGGCGTCCCAACCTGGATCCGCAGCCCACCGATCTATCATCTCCCCCCATACACGGTGAGATATCCAATGTGGGGGATATTTCGTCATGTCCGTCATCGGGGCACCCGCGGGCAGCGCCTTCTTCGCCCGGTCCCGTGCATCGTGGAGCCATCGGCGGTAATTCTTGCCGATGTAGGCAAAGAAAGCCTGCTGCCCCAGTACCTGCTGCTCAGGCGTGTCAAACGTGAACCCCTCCTGTAATGCATTCAATAACACAAATTAACAACATAAAACAAACTGTAATTTAACATTTACTAACGCTGAAAAAAATACTTCACCGTACCAGCCACTCCTCCCATAGGGCCTCCCTCGCAGCGGCATCCCAGTCCTTCCAGTACAGGCGTGGCTCGAAGAATCGGCCCTTCACAAGAACGCCGATCTTCGTCCTCGCCATATTCTCCAGGATCCTGCCAAAGAAGTAATTAAATTAATTAATACAGTTCAAATATAAATTAACACCCAAAAATTTTAAACATAAGGCATGAGGTGATATTTTTAGTACTTACAGGCCCTCCTGCGTGAGCGTAACTCTCTGTTTACGCTGGGGGTCGATGCGTACCCCGCGTGTCGGACCACGGCCTCGTCGAGATCCTACAAAACACAGACATTAATACAGTTCAAATATAAGGCTAGCGAAAATGTACGAAACACCGTTATCAACTATACCTGAGGTAGAACCCACGGAAGATGGAGACGGCTGGGGCGACGGCGATGGCTGGGGCGACGGCGATGGCTGGGGCTGGGGCTGGGGCGACGGTGACGGCGACGGCTGGGGCTGGGCCCCCGATGGCTGTCCGCGATCACTCTGTGCCTCGTCATCAGTAGGCAATGACGAGGTGGGACTAACCGGGGAGGAAGCAGCTCGGCGTCCAGCCCGGCCACGAATAGCCCGTATCCTATCCATATCTGACTTCATATAGATTATATACAAAGACATTAACACGTGAAAAACAATAATTTAGGCATAAATCATCATCGGCACTATATATATATATATATATGAACGGATGTGCAAAAACACATCAATAAACACCAAGTTCTAAAATGTTACTACATTTTTCCCGTGATGTTACAACATTACAAGTCAATCATTTTCAGTTTGCGAATCATCTTCATCACTATCCTCGTCGCCCTCTTCTTCGTGGGACTCGTCGTCCTCTTCATCTTCTAATTCATCCTCTTCATCAGTAGACTCGGTCACATCATCTCCAACACTTTCAACATCTTCCGCGTCATCATCTACGACTTCTTCTCCCACAAGAAGTGTTGTTGGAAGAGGAAGATCGTCCTCCTCGTTGTTGACCTCAACAGGGAACAAGACACGTGGTTGGTCGGCTTGAAAGGAGTCTAGCTCACTGTCATATGTCACGGGCAATTTCTTGGACTTGATAGTTGTATACCAATGAGATTTGGGATTGGCGACGTCCTCCGCGTAAAAGACTTGTACAGCTTGACTAGCAAACACAAAGGGCTCGTCTGATGCAAGTCTTGACTTGACATTGACATCTACAATCCCTTGAGAGCTAACACGGATTCCTCTGCTGCATGTGACATCGAACCACGTACACTTGAACATTACCAGGCGGTTTTGGGAACCCAGATATGTTAGCTCAACAATCTCATCTAGCTCTCCGTAAAAATCCATGCAATTCTCGGCATAACAGTCGCCGTTGACCAAGACTCCACTGTTTTGGGTTTGTTTTGTTCGGTCATCATCTTTTACGTTAAACCTAAACCCGTTGATGATATAGCCTCCGTAACAGGATGTTTGTTTGTTAGGGCCTTCGGCTAGTAATTTCAAGCAGGAGGCCACTGGTCTATCCATTGACTGAACCTATTGTAGATGACGGTAAAAATTAAGGATAAATCAGTATACTAATTGGCCACAGAACTGTATATAACACATAATATAATTTCGTTAAATAATCTTACACGGATTTTGAACCACTGTACAAATTGTGATTTCCGATGAGATTCAAGTCCAGCGGGATCAGTGATTAAAGATTCCGCATCGAACTCACTGCAAACCAATATGCATTTAACTCGCTTAACACACACTTTCAATTATGTACAGCAATGTAAGTGAATTAAGACTTTAACTTACTCAACGAATGCCGAAACTTCATCGCAATTTAGAAGGGCATATATTGTTGCAGCACTGTACTCTTCATCTGTTAGCCATCGAGTATACGTTCGGCCGAACGGACTACCTGACTGCTTGAATATTGACAATTGCCCTTCCAAATTTGTGCTTGCTCCGGGATCATTTCGGCCTAGTTGATTTAACCTTGTACCAACATCAGAACCAAAATATTGACTACAAAAGTTTACAAGTTCTTCCATTACGTAAGCCTCCGCAATTGAGCCCTCAACCCGAGCCTTATTACGGACTTTTTTCTTTAAATGGAACATGAACCTAGAAGTTTAGGGAATCGAGTTAGGTGGAATATCAATGATAACAGATGTCGCATTAAGTGTAAACGAACAACTGTAACAATTTAAGGATTACCTCTCGAAGGGATACATCCACCGATATTGCACGGGTCCACCCATCTTAGCTTCATATGCCAAGTGAACAGGCAGATGCTCCATTGAATCAAAGAACGAAGGTGGGAAGATTTTCTCCAGCTTGCAAATCGTCACCACAATGTTCTTCTCAAGCACTTCCATGTTACTCACCCGGATCGTAGAAGAGCATATATCTCGAAAGAAATGAGATAATTCAGTCAAAGTCTCGCAAACAACCCGTGGCAACAGTCCCCGGAAGGCAATAGGAATGAATCTCTCCATGAATACGTGGCAGTCGTGACTCTTCATCCCTTGGAACTTGCATTCCGATACATTGCAACAACGAGATATGTTGGACGCAAACCCATCCGGAAGCTTCAAATTCTTAACCCACTGACAGACCTTCTCCACTTGTTTCTTGTCTAGACAGTAAGGTGCTTTCGGAAGTATGGTCCTCCCACTGACTGTCCGAGGATGCAATTCACGGCGTACACCCAACTGTTGTAGATCCCTTCTCGCTTTAAGGTGATCTTTCGATTTGCCCTTGAAATTCATCACTGTGTTGAACACATTATCAAAAACGTTCTTCTCAATATGCATCACATCCATGTTGTTTCGGATAACGAGCGTCCTCCAGTAGGCTAACTCCCAGAAGATACAAAATTTTCTCCAGTTGTGCTCTTTCCCGAACCCTGCAATCTTCTGATCCGGCACACCCTTACCGTGTGGTATGTCAGTATCAAGTGCCTCCAGGTGTGAGAGTACTTCTTCACCAGATGGGTAGTCCAGCGTGACAACCTCACGCTCGATTGTCCCGTCAAATTTATCCTTCTGCCTACGAAACTGATGGCCCGGTGGCAAAAGCTTACGGTGACATCCGAACCACGAGGCCTTTCCGCCGTGCTTTAACGTATGACCGGGGTTCACGCCCATACAAGCAGGGCATGCTAGCTTCCCATGTGTGCTCCAGCCACACGTCATTCCCAATGCGGGGAAATCATGTATAGTCCACATCAAAGCAGCCCTCATCTGAAAATTTTGTTTAAGGGATGCATCATATGTTTCGACTCCATGATTCCATAATTGTTTTAACTCATCAATCAACGGCCTTAAATACACATCTATGTCCTTACCGGGACTCTTCGGCCCCGGAATAAGCAACGACAAGAACATATACGGCTTCTTCATGCACATGCCTGGTGGAAGGTTGTAAGGGACAATAATAACAGGCCAACAGGAGTAAGGCGTGGTAGACTGACCGAAAGGGTTGAACCCATCGGTTGCCAGACCAAGTCTAACATTCCGAACTTCCTGAGCAAAAACTGGATGCCTGCGGTCAAACTCCTTCCACGCCTCTCCATCAGCTGGGTGTGTCAGCACATCGGCATCGTTGCTGCGAGTCTCACGGTGAGCCCTCATATGTTCAGCCGTACTGGAGGAGTAGTACATTCTCTGAAGCCGTGGTGTGACCGGGAAATATCGCAATATCTTCCATGCAATGTTTTTCTTCTTCCCTTTGTCCGGTTTGTACCTCGAATGATCACACACTGGACATAATGACAAATCCTTATTCTCTTTCCAGAATAATACACAATCGTTATTGCACGCATCTATCCGGTCGTAGCTCAACCCAAGTTTCCTCATCATCTTCTTCGCGTCATAGTACGACGGCGGTAGCTTTTCACTTTCGGGCAGTATTTCTTTGATGAAGGTAACAAACTCGTTAAAACCTTTCTCACTCAGCCCGTGGTCTGATTTCAACTGTAATAACCTACTAACCGCAGACAGCCGTGTGTGTTTCGGAGCTCCATCCCACAGCGGCTCTTCCGCAGCTCTCAACAACTCATAAAACTGATGAGCCCCCTCGTTCGGCGGTTGTGGCCTGTCGTTACCCCAGTCAACATTAGCATGCCCAACATCCATAATCATATCTCGGAAATCATATCGTGCCTCCTCCCTAACTTCAGTTTGACTAGCCAGGTTGGACGACAATACTATCGTTTCCCCGTGCTGCGTCCACCTTGTGTATCCACCCATAAAACCGTACCGACGAAGATGCCATTTTACTTCAATTCTTTTTCTCCAGTGCAACAACTCACATCTACCGCACGGGCACCTTATCTTATCAAGGTCAACATGTGCAGGATGCGCATAAGCGAAGTCGAGAAATTCGTCAACGCGACACTCAAAATCTTCAGCATTCTTCCTTTTCATCCAACTTCGATCGACTGACATGACGACTGAATTATCGTACTGTATACCACCTTCAATAATGACCAGTGATTAAGCATTGCCGATGTAAATATCAATGCATGAATGTTACAACACGTCTACATATTTCCCCTCCACTCTTGAACAGGTAGTGGTCCTATCCCATTCAGAAAAGCACATGTTTATAAAACAGTGAATAACTCATGCTTAGTCCGATGTCTGTGGAAAATTCGGCAGCACCTCCCCGCATTTCTCCAAGTACACCACATCGATTAGGTGTTCTAACATTCATCTAACCTTGCTCAGGAAGGTTTGACGGATGTTAGAACACCAGATCTGTATGCACCCGGAGAAACACACGAGAACGTGTACCAAATATCCACGACATAGAACATAAAGCATGAGTCAAAATACTGTTTTATAAACAATTAGCTTTTCCAAACTGTCCAAACTGGACATCCAAAGGCTCATTACAAGGCATTACTTTGTAATGAGTACCTTTGAACGGGAACTAAGGGTTTTTATGCATGCATGTGTTCAGAAATTGATAAGATATGCAAGAATCTTTCCGAAATATCAAAACTGCAGAATGATCGTTGCATATGTTATCAATTCCACATTAAATAGAACTCGTTGGCAACGAGTTGAACCATCTCGTTGCCAATGGACTTCTCAAAACAACAATTAATATAAAGAAGGCAGGGTTTGTAAAGAACGAGTAATTGAACCATCTCTGGGCAACATGGAGTAATTATGGGATGTACAAGGGCTAATTAGGGCTAATTAGGCTGAATTGGGTTATGTTAGGGCTAATTAATGTTAATGAGGGCTAGTTTCGGATAATTATAGCTAATTAGGGTTGATTATGACTAATTAGGGTTTAATTGTGCCGAGTAGTGATGATTAGTCCTAATTAGGGCTAATTAGGCTTAATTGGGTTATGTTAGGGCTAATTAATGTTAATGAGGGATAGTTTCGGATGATTATAGCTGACTAGGGTTGATTAGGACTAATTAGAGTTATGTAGTCCTAATTAGGGTTTAATTGTGCCGAGTAGTGATGATTAGTCCTAATTAGGGCTAATTAGGCTTAATTGGGTTATGTTAGGGCTAATTAATGTTAATGAGGGCTAGTTTCGGATAATTATAGCTAATTAGGGTTGATTATGACTAATTAGGGTTTAATTGTGCCGAGTAGTGATGATTAGTCCTAATTAGGGCTAATTAGGCTTAATTGGGTTATGTTAGGGCTAATTAATGTTAATGAGGGCTAGTTTCGGATGATTATAGCTGACTAGGGTTGATTAGGACTAATTAGAGTTATGTAGTCCTAATTAGGGTTTAATTGTGCCGAGTAGTGTTGATTAGTCCTAACTAGCGCTAATTAGGCGTAATTGGGTTATGTTAGTGCAAATTATGACTAATTAGGCTAACAACAATCAATATGCGCATAATTGGGTTCATTTGGGCTAATTTGAGGTAATTACAGCTAATTTGAATTTTATCAGGTTCTTAGGGTTAATTAAAACTAATTAGGCTCGTTAGAGCTAATTAGGGTTAATTGATTTACTAAAATATTGTTAATTAGGACTAATTAGGGCTAATTATAGCCAGCGCTGGAGCCACGATTAGATTCCAGGGGGTGCATGCTAAAAATGTCGCATTAACCTAACTAACCTAAATTTAATGCACATTCAACAACCTCAATTCCGACACCTTATATAGGGTGTCGATATGGTGTCCGATACGTGTCTGACACCTCCGGACACGTGTCCGACACATACCGACACGTGTCCGACACATACCGACACGTGTCCGACACATACCGACACGTGTCCGACACCTCCGGACACGTGTCCGACGCCCACCGACACGCACCTCCAGACGCATCGGCATACGTTAATTTGTTTTCTAAATGTCGGACACCGTCGATCAGACGTGGTGTCCGTGTCTGCGCTAACTAACAGGTATCTCAATCCAATTGGGTTCCATCCTCCGTCAACAATCTCAATTGTCAATTCTCAATTCTCAAATGCTCAATGCAATAAAAATTAACAAAAATCACACATTCAATCCAATTGGGTCCCATCCTCCGTCAATAATCTCAATATCTCAAATGCTCAATGCACAATTAACAATCTAAAATCATCAATTAACAACCTAAAATAATCAATTCATAATCGTAATTACTTCAAATGCACAGCTAATAACCTAAAATCATCGATCAATAATCACAATTCTAAAACGCACAATTAACAACCTAAAATTATCAAACAAATGATCAATGTTCAAATGGGAAAAAAAATGTTCAAAATTAGGGGGTTCTATTGATTCAATTTAGGGTTCAATTAGGGGGTTCTATTGATTCAATTTAGGGTTCAATTAGGGGGTTCTATTGATTCAATTTAGGGTTCAGTTGATTTGAGGCATTAAATTTAGGATTCAATTAGTTCAATTTAGGGTTCGGTTCAATTAGGGGGTTCTATTGATTCAATTTAGGGTTCAGTTGATTTGAGGCATTAAATTTAGGGTTCAATTAGTTCAATTTAGGGTTCGGTTGGATTAGGGTATTCAATTTGGGGTTCAATTAGGGTTCGGTTAGATTGGGGCAATCAATTTAGGGTTTAATTAGGGATTCAATTAGTTTAATTTAGGATTCGATTCAATTAGGGCATTTAATTTAGGGTTCAATTACTTCAATTTAGGGTTTATGGTTTAGGGAAATAAACGAGAAAAAAGTTTTAACTTCCACTCGAGTTGTAGGAAAATAGTTGCAACACCGTACAACGACAATTAACGGTCGTCATATGTTTTAATTAGTAGATTTTATTTAGTGATACTAAATAAAGTGCTGCTGAATATTGTCGATAAAAATATAAGCAGAAATGTCACATAATACATCTAGTGACTATTAGTTGTCGCTATATAAAAAATTGTAACTATAACAACTAATTTTTTTTCAACGAATGAGTACTCGCAATATTGTGTTTGGTCCACCAGAGGCTTTCGGTTGATAGATAAATTACAGTAGAACGATATGAATGCCTTTAGACCCAGACTAACTAATTTTTATACTCCAAATTAGGAGTTTCTATAACGTCTTACACTTACTAACAGTGTGAATACAATCATACAAAATTAGACTTACAAGTGTGAATACAGTCATACAAAATACAGTACCAAATGTTTTCTACATCACCGTCAAAAAAGAAAAATCCCAAGTCAAACACTCATTTCAAATGTAGACTTGCAAGTTTATTATTACCCGGGAAATTACGATCGCTTTATAATCGCAGTGGTGGCGGCGCGACAGTGGTGGCAGCGCGGCAGTGATGGCGGCGCGACAGTGGTGGCAGATCGGTAGTGGTGGCGGCGCGACAGTGGTGGCGGCGCGACAGTGGTGGCAGCGCGGCAGTGGTGGCGGCGCGACAGTGGTGGCAGATCGGCAGTGGTGGCGGCGCGACAGTGGTGGCAGATCGGCAGTGGTGGCGGCGCGACAGTGGTGGCAACACGGCAGTGGTGGCGGCGGTCCTTCGGTTTTGAAGATGGGCGGCAGTGGCGGTGGCAGGCTCTATTCCGTCCGGGGCTAGGTTGACGGGGATGGCGACAGAAGGAATATCGCCGGTGAGAGAGAGAGGGAGAGAGACAGAGAGAGAGAAAGAGAGAGAGAGAGATAGAGAGCAACGGGAGAAAGAAAAGAAAGGGGATCTGATCTTTTTAAGTCCTTTACCGATGGAACACACCCGTCGGTTAAAGTCCGTCGGGAAAACCCTACTTTCACCGACGGGTGTTTTTACCGACGGAATTATTCCGTCGTTAAATAGTTTTACCGACGGACTTTTACCGACGGTTATTTCCGTCTCTGAAATGACTTTTAGCGACGGAATTTAGTCCGTCGCTAATTCCCTCTTTTCTTGTAGTGCAAGTGCCATGGTACATCAACGGGAGCCCCGCGAAGTACGTCGATCGATGCGTGATGAGCAGTCGTGCATGGATGAGTTTCTTGTGACGAAGTCATGTGCAAAAAGTGAGAAGTACAAGTGCTTTGAGCGTGCATGCTTTGACCGGTTGGAAGTGTTGAAGACTGACTGTTACTTGTGCGGACGTGTCATGCAAGATGGGACCTCCAGTGGACCTTTGGATGCAACCAGAATAGGTTGGGAACACATGGGTTATGCTATTTCCACCCTATAATAAGATAGTCTAACCTGTTCCGTTGAATATGATTAGCAAAAAGAAAATCGTCACTTTTCAATACATTACATTTTTAGTGTAAAAATGAGGGTAGAAATACAGATAAAGAGGTGGAAATAGCATTTCGGTGTTCATCTAAGTAAGTAGCTATATTTGAAGATTTAAAGTCTCGTTTTAGATGAAATTTGAAACGGGTAATCTTACTGGCTTCAACATTTTTTAAGAGCAATGCTGGCAAGACCCAAGAGAGAAACTTGAACTAAATTTATACACCGTCCCAAGAAAGCATAATTTGTTATAAAAAAGAATCAAGCTTTCTATGAGCTATGGTGGCATTCCATGATCATGCTACAAACTAGCTACCATGTGAAAGCATGGACTGGCCTAATCATTCAGTGTGCTCAGTCTAAGCTAAAATGTGGACCTATAGCAAGAGAGATGAAGGAAGAGGAGAAAAGAAAGTGGAGAGGGGGGCGGGACTAAGAATTTCAAGGAGCGAAAAATATTATTTTCTCAAAAAGGATACGAAAATATATATTTCCACACCCTAACAACACTTCCATGCACACCCTAAAAATAGTATCTCAGGGGAGATACTATTTTTACCTCCTAATAAACTATTTCATATGATTATTCATCGCTAAGAGATAAATACTTTTATGTGTTCTTATCAATTATAAAAGAATCATATTTTAAGCCGTATAAACCCAATTTAGATGCTTGGCCAAACTTGCGGCTACTGTTACTTTTTTTTTTTCAACCAAAAAAAATCAATGCGGCTACTGTTGAACTTTAACTAATTATTAATCTAAATATCTCATTTTTTTTTTTTGAGTTTTTACCCTTAATAATCTATTTTTAATACTTAATTACTTTCTTATCCCATTTTGGACCTTATTTACCTATCTACCTCACTTTTGAAAATTGTGATTACAAACAGAGATTTCAAGAGAAGAAAACGTTTTCAAAAGAAATCTTGACTCCTAATAGAAATTTTATACGTTGGCACATTAAAAACGTTGTTTGGAATCACGTTTTTTTTCCCTTAAAATCTCTGTTTAGAATTACGATTTTCAAAAGTGGGTTAAATAGGTAAATAAGGTTCAAAATGGGATAAAGAAGTAATAAAATATTAAAAATGGATTATTAAGGCCAAAAACTCCCTTTTTCTTCTTTTTTTAAATATCACCCTTTTTGAGATACTCATATACTGCGTATTTCAGAGCAGCAGACACAACAAAAAATAAAAAGCAATCAAACAATTCCATTTTTTCATAAACCATATTTAGAGTTGTCAAAAGGGTCGAGCGGCCCGTGGACTAGCTCGACTCTCCCCGTTTTTTTGGCCTGGGCTGGTCTAGCCCGACCTTGCCTTAATTTGGCCCAAATCCGGCCCGATTTTCGGCCCTGTTTTGGCCCGATTTTCTGGCCCTAAAGTGAGCTGGCCCACCATTTTTCAAACATTTAATATCCCCCTCTTTTCTCCCAATAGCCAGATTCCCATTATTTGCCAAAATTCTACTTTTATCCCCCCAATAGTTCTATAACGGTTAGATTGGAGAGTATTTTAATCTAACTAATTTTTAACAATTATTTTAAGATTATTTACGTTTTTACCCTTCCTAACAACTATTAACAGCTAGTTTTTAAGAGCATTTTAGTCTTTTACAGATTTTAAAAAATTTATAAATTCACACAATTTCTTGCGTATTTTTCACACCTTCTTTCTCTCTTATCTAAACATTCTGCATTTATGCTATTTCCGTCTCCAATTTTCAATTGAGTTTTAGCTTAGCAATGGAGAGGCAGCTCAGTTTTAGGTGTGAGATTAAGAAGAGCAAGGAGTCACCTTGGAAAACGAGGTGACTCGCCGCTTCATTTGGCTGCTAGAGGAGGGAATTTAGGTAAGGTGAAGGAAATATTTCAGAAGCTTGATGAGGAGGGAATCAAAGAACTGCTATCGAAAAAAAACCAGGAGGGAGAGAGTGCTCTGTATGTTGCAACTGAGAATGGGCATTTCATGGTGGTTGGTGAGTTTTTAAAACATTTAGACCTTCAGACAGCCTCTATTGCTGCCAATAATGGCTATGATCCATTTCATGTTGCCGCGAAGCAGGGTCATCTTGGTAAGATTTAAATCTGCTTTGTATTTATCGTGCCAACATTTTTTTTTTTTTTTGGGCTGAGTTTTATTACTCGAGTTCATGGTCAAATTAGGGAAAAATTAAATGCTAAATTGATAAGGGAAAAGCCGCAATGATGGACCTAGTTCGTTGATTTGAGTTCATTTTTGTAGGATGAGGGGGCTTGCATCTATAGTCTAAACTGCATGATTGTGAACTAGACAAGACCACCCATCGTTAACTTGAGAGGGCATCCCAAACTGCATAATTGTGAACTTTTTTCCAAGTAGAACAGAACGTGACTGAAGAAAAAGCAGTAACTTTGCCTCCCAGGGAAAACAACAATAAATAAAAATAGGAACACTTAAAATTGGAAGGGAAATCTTGAAGTAAAGATGCACAATGATCTCTTGCTCTGGTTTGTATAGCAGAGTTAAAGATCGATACATACAGGGTCAAGTCTTTGTATGAAGTTCTTTTCTCACTTGGATAGGAAACACTGACACAAGACCATAGATTACCCTGAAAAGATTCGAGAAGGCAACAGAATTCATTCATATGCTTCAAGAAAACTATTGGCTGTTATGTTAAAATCAAACACTTGCAAAATTTTCCTCAGCAAATAGAATGTGCTTGTTTGAAGAATAATGTGATGACTTGTAAACTTCGACAGAAGATTTAAAATAATGAAAGAAAAGTTATGCAGTGACATGAGAAGCAATGATAATTTGCTGGTACTACATTGATTGCAGCTGGCGTTAGTGGGAAAGTTATGTTGGCGATAGTGACAACGACTAGTGGCAACAGCAAGCTAGGTGCACAGTAGCCATGCGACGCTTGCTGAATTTTTCTTTTGGTTTCTGGCAGAGGTCCTGATGGAACTTTTGCATTCTTTCCCCAACCTGGTGATGACCACTGATTCGACCAATTATACAGCCTTACATACGGCTGCAGCTCAAGGACACACTGAAGTAGTCAATCTGCTTCTGAATGCTGATTCAAACCTCGCTAATACAGTCCGTAATAATGGTAAGACAGTCCTCCATACAGCTGCAAGGATGGGCCACTTGGAAGTGGCAAAATCCTTACTAAGCAAAGATCCAAGTATTAGTTTAGGGCTGATAAGAAAGGCCAAACTGCACTACACATGGCAGTAAAGGGGCAAAATGCGGAATTTGTGCTTGAACTGATCAAACCCGACCCTTCAGTAACTAGCTTGGAAGATAACAAGGGCAACACGGCATTGCATATTGCAACAAGAAAGGGACGCATTCAGGTCACCCCTGTTTCTACTTTTTTTGTTATATATATCTTTCAACAACCCTGAAAAAGCTGGTGTTTATTTGGTGTTCATGTGTGGTTGATATGTTTGGAAGATTCTAGCGAGTACCAATAACATGTTTGTTGAAGGTCATGAAATTCAAAACTCAAAGCACGCTCCTAGATATATGTGCAGTAGACTGAAATAATCTGCTGTCCTCTCTTTTCAGGAAGCCGTTAGCCTACGATCTCCACTGTAGAACGAATTTTTGTGTCTTTTGTTCCGTTAATGCATTCTGACACTCCCTTTATAACATAGAGTAATCAAGATGAAACGTGTTAGATCTACTCAAGGTTCCTTGTCCACTTGTTGTTGTTGCAACTGTGTATCAATCAGGTCCACGGCCACACCGTAGGACAATGCCTCCTTCAAAATTTCTATCCAGGTAGGTACTTTTGAATTCATGGTTAGGTTCTTATAAGGCCGATCACAAAATCTTTCCCATTCAGTGGTGTATAGCACAAATTTAAGTTTCTGTCTCTAGGTTATTACACTAGGCAATCGGCAAGCCTATAAGTGGCTCGAGCATCCCTCCTGTTTGATGGTTCTTCCCAAACAAGTAAGCCTTGTGAGATGTAAGCAAGTAGTCCTAGGTACTAACTATGCGCTACTGGTGGTTAGCTAACCCGAAGCTGGAAGTCTTCCACCAACCTGGTTAGGCTTGCTAGTGCTAGTCTGCACTTTAGTGTCTCGTACTGTACATATATATTCAACGAGACACGCTACTGCTAACTTGCTAATTTTGTCTTTTAGTCACACCCTGAATTGTAGGATTTTGCTGTCTGGCCCTGAAACGTAAAAGTTGATAATGGAACAAGAATGTAGAAATCTCAATGTTAGGTACAAAACTGGAACTTCATTACTTGTAAGGACTCACCCAAGAGGACTATTTTATCTGGCTGGAAAATGGGGTTTAAGTTTTTCTCAGTTGCGGGTATTCCAGTGGCTGTGTCACTTTAATACCTATATTGACACGTCGCTTGCTGTATGGCAGATTGTACAGTGCTTACTGTCAGTTGAGGGCATAAACATCAATGCAATTAACAAGACTGGGGAGACCCCTCTTGATATTGCAGACAAGTTCGGACCTCCAGAACTTTTTACAATCTTAAAGGATGCAGGGGCCACACATTCCAAAGATCATGGGAAACCACCTACTGCAGCAAAGCAACTCAGGCAAACCGTCAGTAACATAAAACACGCGGTCCACTATCAACTTCATCAAGGCCGTCGAACAAGATCCAGCGTACGAGAAATGGCTGAGAAGTTAAATCACATCAGTGATCTCAAGAACGCCGTAAACTCAGCTACTGTTGTTGCTGTCCTTATAGCTACGGTCGCTTTTGCTGCCATATTCACAGTACCAGGCCAGTATGTCGAGGACAAAACAAAGGGGGTTTCTCTTGGACAAGCCAAGATAGCAAATAGTGCAGCATTTATAATCTTCTTTCTATTCGACAGTACATCCTTATTCATCTCCCTGGCGGTGGTTGTGGTTCAGACGTCGATGGTGGTGATAGAAGATAAGGCAAAGATGCAACTCATGTTTGTAATAAACAAGCTTATGTGGTGTGCTTGCCTCTTCATTTCAATTGCTTTCATTTCTCTTACTTACGTGGTGGTTGGGTCCCATCAAAGATGGCTTGCAGTGTATGCGACAGTTATTGGTGGGTCGATCATGCTCACTACAATTGGCTTCATATGTTGTTTTGGTATTCGGCGTAGGATCAAGTTCTCGAAAAGGAGGAACAAAAGAAGAGGTGAGATCCTTTCTCGATCCAAAAATTTGCAACGACAATTAGAAGAGGATGTATGCAGTTTAAGAGCGAAGGAAACCTAAAACCACCTTCTGCTCTGGTATCAGCATCTATAAATTATTTATTGATGGTTAGGTATCTCAGTACTCAATTGCTACACTCCAGAGCTACAAGTCGAACAGAAGCACAAGTGTGAAGTATTGACAGTTGCATGGTTTCCCTCAACTTCTCGGAATTTCATGGTATTGATATTATTCAGGAGATCAGATTGACCAAGTCGATGGACTGCAACAACTTCCAGATAAGATTGAAACTGGAGGAACAAGGCTGCACCAATCCTTGATGCTTACGCCATAGGTAACTCATTGGGAATGTAATAACAAATGACTATGTTTGTATATATAGTTGAGCATAGCTTATTGTGTTATTTTCCTGCTGCTTTTGCGTCCGAATATGTTTTTAGTTCGACTTTTCAGCAGGTAAGCCACGCCGTAATTTGACACCGTTTTTATACTTCACTAAGATCAAATTACAGTTCTTTTTGGAGTGAAATGATACCCAAGCCTTGCATGTAGAGGATAGGATTAACATCAGCATATAAACTATGCACTCCCAAATCCTGCCCTTCACAGCTTTCTACGGATTGGTCTGGTCATTTGAATGAGTGAAGTCATTATCTGCCAAACACCACAGCTGTTTGGCTTGTAGGGAGGCTGGGATGTAGGGAGGACTTGTCAACATATAGGCTTGAACATGGCCTCAACTTTGACCAAATTTCAGATAGAGAAACCTTCTATAGAACCTTTCACCTTTCACAGTGCCTTTGAGGCATAAAGTTACATCCTCTGGCCTAACTCCCTTGACATTATCTCACCCCGGTTCTATACTTGAAAAACCATGTACTAGTTTGAAAATCAACTCACTGTCATTCTGCTATCTTCTACTTGCATCTTTGAACAAGTCAATTGTCCATGAAAAATTACAATATGCTTTGACTAAGCAGCTTTTCTGGGGAAATAACCCTATTAAAGAATCTTGGAATTGAGACTAGAGTATAAGGATTGATGATGATAGAAAATGAAGACTATTCCGAAGATGCTTGAATTGGAGAGCAGCTCCAAATGCCCAATATTATTTACATCAAGAAGCTAACTAGATTCGTCGATCTCTTATCAGAGAGAATTCTCCCCAACGGTGCCTAGGCTGAACATCCATTTCCGCTATATATTTATCCAGAGTGACCATGCAAACTTCGATGTTCATCAACCATGTCGGAGGCACTGCCAACTTGCCGAGCCCTAGACCGGTGGTTGGCACTCCCCTGGTATTTTTTGGAATTATTACCTTTCGAGTCAATGCGGACTGTCTTGGCTGAGAAGCAGTGGCGCACATGAACTCGGTGACTTCTTGTCTCGGTCGAGCAACTGCCTCTTACAATCACAACCAACGCCACTTGCTTATCTCGAGTGTCTTCAGACCACCAGCTTTGCGGGATCCCGTCAACAAACTCTTCTAAAGTGTGGAACTCTTCGTGACGAACTGAGACCTCTGCAACTTCGTCAGGCTTAATTATGGCAGCAGCCGTGTAACCTAAACCACAAAAGCAAAAGAATTAGGTCAGCTTGAACGGGCAATTATTGAAACTACGATGGATCAAGCATTTGCCTAATCTAATGAGTAATGTAACTATATCATTTATTTTCAACTTTTATATCTTTACTGTGACGTAGATGTCCAGGGTTCGAAAGAGGGAGAATATTTGAGGTTACCAGCCATGGCTGCGTATATCAACCCTCCTTGACGCAATGATGGTGGGAGCCTTGTGCGCTAGGGCCTGCCCTTTTTGAGATTAAGCATCTGTACGACTCAGAATTTATAACCAAGCAATATTGGGATGGCTGTCAATCTTTCTTCGTGCATGATCAGAAATATTATTTCATGCACCCCCCAAACACAAATAGAGAAAGGTGTTTGTTGTGTCTTCTCCAAACTGTTTGGCTTATTTTCGATATAATTAAATCTTGACTCCTGTTGGCACTACTCAAAAACCCGAAAATGTCCAAGGAAATAGGAGGATTATAGCGCCTAGTAACAGCCCAAACACAGACGGCATCAACGTGCAGGACTCGACGGGCGTTACCTTCTCCCGCAGCATAATCAGCACCGGAGACGATTGCATTGCCATTGGTTCCAACACCAAGAATGTCTGGATTGAGCGGATCGGCTGCGGCCCCGGACATGGCATCAGGTAAACACCTAGCATCTTGTTTGCCAAACAATCATTACCAACGAAAGACGTGACATTAGTTTGTCGTTATAAGTGATTTATTGCCTTTTAATTAAGTGACTGTCGTCTTCTGTTGCTAAAAATGTTTAGCGAGACATTAGCAGCGCAGCGTTACTTTATAATGTGGACCCGCCCCGCTAATCTCATTTTCATTTGTCTTAGAGCATAGGTAGCCTAGGCAACGGTTTGAACGAAAATGGTGTCCAGAATGTGACAGTCACAAATTCCGTTTTCATGAAAACTGATAACGGGGTACGAATAAAATCATGGGCAAGAGCGAGCAACAGTTATGCCACAAATATTGTTTTCAGAAATCTTATCATGAGGAACGTTGCCAATCCAATCTTGATTGATCAAACCTACTGCCCCAACAATCAATGCCCTCATCAGGTAAATGTTGTAACTATTCCCAGCTTATTCAATATCTTAAGCTTCATGTGCATATTCTTCAATGCATTGTGCTGACCCTCGTCCTCAAACCTTTTTCTAGAGTTCTGGAGAAAAATAAGTCAGGTGACATACAACAGCATCAGAGGAACATCAAGAACAGAGGCGGCGGTGAGATTTGAGTGTAGTTCAAGTAATCCATGCAGAGGAATCAGATTGCAGGACATAAAACTTTCGACAGCTTACAGAGCTACAACGGCAACCTGTAACAATGCAGGTGGGTATAGTAGCGGCATTGTCATCCCAGGAAGTTGTTTGGGGAGGTAGATACAATAAACTCATGAGAGAGTTGTGTGTAAAAGGGATCCAATTGTCTTGTACGGACATAATTGTGAGTGTTTATACCCAGTAAACACGAAAAGGATACCTATTTTGTTCTCGATTTCAATTTTCTTATTTTTCAAACGACAATATATCAAGATAAAACGCAATAAGTGTAAAGCAGTACTTCGTAAAGGGATCAACAAACCGTGGGGAGAGAATCACATTGAAGCGGTAAGTCTCAAATACTAGAAATAAAAGTAACTAAATATCATGTCTTCACCAAAGATCATCTTTACCGGATCGGATCATAACTTTCCAGGCCACCAAAGGAGTGGGCAAAGAAACCAGATCCAGCAGCACAATCGATCCCATCGGTTGCCACCCACAGGTGAACGATCAACAAGCCGAAACTCTTACCGGGGGAAAAAAAAAAACAAAAACTATCCCCTATAGCAGAGACAAAAGGAAAATGCCGGCATAATAAAGAACAAATTTGGCTGCTATCCGGGTTATAGGAATCTTCCTCTCGTCCTGTATATAGTGACAATTAATAGTAGTTAAATGTTTCAACTGATTTTTCTGCTAACACTTACCTATAATTCTTAACAATATTTTTTTAACGTCATTAAGTAAAAGCTACTAAACATATTTAGTAACAATTAATTGTCACATTATAAGGGGTAAGAGAAAGATTCTTTCGACCGAAGGAATCTTCCTTCTATCCCTAATATAGAGACAATTAATGGTCACTATATATTTCAATTGGTTTTATTTAGTGACGCTAAAAAAAAAGTTGTTTAGAATTGTTGTTGAAAGTATAGGCAAAAAAATCACTAGAAACATTTAGCAACTATTAGTCATCACTACATACGGGGTTATAGGAAGATTCCTACAACTCATGTCGCAGCTAAAAAAAATTTCCTTGACCCGAGTAAGAGCCAATTTTTTTCTAGTGGTATAAGATAAGGGAAGGGGAAGGCCCTTTTCTTCGGACAAGAGGCATTAGACCTGGCAAACCAAAATCCAAAATGACCAAAGAAACACAAAAGTTGAACTAGCTAATTGTGCAATGCCACCAAAATCCCAACTTAAACTAGCTTAGTTAGTTGTCCTACAACCATTCGATTGTACAATTCCATTATAGTCCGCAAACTAATTTTGGACTAAATGTAGCCAATATGGAAATGCAATCATAGAAACCCCTCTTGATCTTTACAATTTTGGACTTGATTTACAAAGTTTTTTAAAGTCAAACAATGTAATTGTCTGATATATATATATATATATATATATTTGGTAATAAGAGAATTGCATTGAAACAGAAATAAAGTTTTGTGGCCTTAGGGCCATACAACAATGTCACAAAGAAGAGATACTGAAACGAGCACCCCACCAACTAGCAGCACACTACATATATACAATAACATACTACCAACACAACAAAAGAGACTTAAATCTGCAAGTTGTTGTTGACTCAGTTCTGATAGACGTCTACCCGAGCACGACATGCAAAAATAGCTAAGAGTTGTGCTTCTTTCAAAATATACGAATCAACCCTGTCAATACTAAAGTGATGGTAATCTTTGACAAGATAACAAAAGTCAAAGATGATGGGTGCTACAGTATCTATGATATCCTCAGAACTTACCAGCTGTGTAAGGAGAAAGTGAGATGCCGTTAGTACTAGAATATGTAAGAACTTTTGTTTCAAAGCCCACGACGTGGCTAGAAGTAAACTATGAGCTAAAGTAGTATAAGAGTCTGATGATAACGACGAGAAAGAGGCAGATCCACATCTAGTGTTGTTATGGTGACAAACTAAACCAATCCCGGCTCGCAATCTATTTTTATCAAAGCAAGAGTAGATAGTCATAGTGATTCTATTGCGATTTAGACAAGAACAAGATGGTAGGTTACAGTGGACAACCACTGGTCCCGGGTTCAGAGTGGGTTTAACAGAAGAGCGAGAAGCCTGTGGTTGAACTACTTCATGTACTGTGGGTTTTGTCACGCCCCCAAAACGGAAGCCGTGACTGAAGTCAAATTTCCGATATACCGTTATAATTCTGGTGACACAGGTATAAACAGAGCAACTAAATCCTTTAAAATAAGATATCTCCATAAAACAAAAGTCTGGTACAATCCATTATCTCAATAATCCCTTACAAAACGCAGCGGCTAAAACAAATTACACTGAGTCAATTCTATCAAATTACCCACATCCGGGTAAAGATCTCAAACTAAAGCTACAAAGTTGAACCAACTAAAACAAAAGTCTCAAACTCCAATGCTGTTACAAAGATCCTTAGTCACTTTCTTTAACCTGTGGCAAGGGGCAAGGCAAAGCGAAAGGGTGAGCTCAAATAGCTCAGTAAGGTACAAAAACGACAAGATATCAAAGCAAAAACTAACAGAGTCGAATGACAATACTTGATGAAAATTGGCAAACCAAATTCTTATATCAAATGCCGAAACAAACGTGATTAAGCATTAACCCTGAACATATAAATAATATGCCGGGAATGCTACACAACAAAAGTATACGATGACTATGTTGGTCGTAAGACCCAAACGTCGAACCAAACGTACAAACATCAAACGTGTGCTACCGGTAGCATGCTAAGCATCTATTAATCACCAGCATATAATCAAACGTGTGTCCAAAGGACCCTCTCAAACTTGAGAGTTGTTCAAACATAGTCATTAGCTTGTCATAAATTGACGAGTACAAAAATACAGATTCAATGGGACTGAAATTACTCCACTCTGAGTTCCTTTGAGCTCAACATAACAGGAAATCAAATAATGGATGGCAAAGTGCTTAAAAGAGGAAATAGGAACCAAATTCAAGCTTGAACTTAGAAAAAGAAAACAACACAAGACAATGACCATTATTACATAAGTAGTGTGAACCTGAGAGTTTTGTCCAATGATCGAAGGGAATTCCCTAAGGTGATTTAACTCAAGGCATATGTATGTGCATTAGAAAGCAAGCTCAAGCCGTATGGAGTAAAACAAATTATGAAGAGGGGATTTAAGACAAAGGAGATTACCACCACCTAAAGAAGAAGAAGATTTTATTCTGAAAGTTTGGCTGTATTAGGACTGTAAGAAGACAGGAGACTAAAAGCACTACAACCAAACATGTGTAACAAAAGCACCAAAGTAATTAAAATGCAGCTTAGAAAATGTGTTAAGCCACTAGGAAATTCTGAAGCATTGCGGCAGTCCAATGATTTCAAAGGAATGCTTTGAAGTGAATTAAACTCAAAGCATAGAAGTGTATTAGAATTCAGCTACCAACATGTACGGTTGTGGGAGAATAGAAGCATGAAGGCATGTTTACTAACCAAAAACAAGAACACTGCCAAAGGAATAAAGCGTTAACGATAGCTGAAAAACCTTGCTGCCAACAAGCCACGAAACAGAAATTACGAGATGGTGTACTGAACATGGAAGAAATTCTAATGCCCATATTGCAGCACTTGACCATCTACAGGTTTGTGAATTTTAATGATATAGGGACTTCAGCAAAAACATACAACTAGTAAAATCTAAGTGATACGAAATCAAGTAGAAGCAGCAAATCCACGCCGAAACAGAATGGAGCAATGGTTTGCAAGTTGATGGATGGGTTTTGCAGGAATAAGATCACAGCAACCTGGCTTACATAAACATGATGCACCTGGTAGTTAAATCATGTAATTCTATTCTATAATAGACAACTCCTACTAGAACCAAGGTGGAAGAACGTACGTAGCAATTCATGACCGAAAAACCAAATACTAGATCCCTGCATGTGATTAACCATTACACGAGACAGCCCATGAAAACAAAAAAGATAGCCGCACAGTTGCTACTATCTTCGGTAGAGAACCAAATGACGGGGCTTACAATAAGATTAATTCATACTAACAAAATCTGAACTAGAAAATACCCTTGCCACAGCAAAGAGGTTAAAATCCCTTACCTTATACAAGCAATTCGGCGAAAGCTCAATCCCCCAGCGCTACGAAACTCGATTTACATTAAAAAAAAAAAAAAAAACGCAAGATTAGGGGCTGAAATTAAGAAGAACCAAAGGAGGCAGCAAGAGGATGGAAAGAGGGCTGGAAGAAGAAGAAGAAGAAGAAGAAGAACTATTTATATTAAAGCCCTAATTGGAAAATTACCCAAAACCCCCTTGAACTTTATCCACTTACTCAAAATGCACCAAAACTTTTCTAATATTAGAAAAAGACCACAAACTTGTTTACTTAGTTATTTACTTATTTATTCATTTTAAAGTGATAGAAAATTATTAAAATATGGGGTATTACAGGTTTTCTATTTTTGAAAGAATGTAAGGTCTGAACAAGTGTAAATATTTGAGAGATAGTAGTCGGCGGGTGGAATGGGGTATCTCTAAAAACCAAGTTATTTCTATGAGTCCAAAAGGTAACAAAAATGTATAAAGTGCCTATAAGGTTGCGACGTCTTGCAGGATTTACCAACTAGGCAATAAGCCATTCACGGCCCGAGCAAGCAATATTATCTTGAAAACCCAAAATGAGAGAAGCACTACAGTGTCTGAGTCTTTCCCCGGTTCATTTCCCTGTCTCTTCCCTCAATCTTGCTTCCTTTGTGTAACAATGTTGGCATCCCTTCACCTTTTATATATTGCACGCACAACCTGTCTTCTTTCAACTCCTTCACAGGAGGCTCTTGTTTTCTTCCGGGGTGTTCTTTAGTGGGTTCAACTACGTTTTCAACTGAGATCCTCTTCTCTTTACACCATGTCCTCTTTACACCTTGTCTCTCTCCCTCTTCTTTATTCTCCTTTTGGCCAGTTCCAGTACATCAGTAACTCTCAGCCTTTTATATTGCCTCTTTTGGACCGACAGGAGTCTCCTTCTCAGGGCATGTACTAACTTTCTCCTTCCACAAACCATGGCTGACCCACCTCATAATGATTTGAATATTCAGGAAGATGAAAATCTAGACCTTCGAACCTTCATGGTACCACTAAATCCCAGCTTGTTTATAATCAAAGAATGGGTAAAGATAAGGTTTTGCTTGGCAAATTTATTGACAACCGGTCCTTCTCTCAGAAGAAAATTCAGAGAAGGGTCAGGGACTGCTGGTTCTTACAAGGACCTGTTCAAGTTCACAAACTTCCTAACATCTTTCTTTTCACATTCTCCACGGCATCTGATGCTCTTCTTGTGCTCAATAATGGGCCTTGGAACTTTTTCGGCGCTTTGGTTCTCTTTCAGCCTTGGTTTGATCATGTGATCTACGTAAATGTACAATTTCCTACTGCTGATTTATGGATGCAATTGAGTAACATTCCCAGTGATTGTTATCAATTCTCCCTAGCTGAACGAATTGGATGGGCTGCTGGTTCTTTGCTTGAAATTGATTGGTCGGACAAGCGTGTCCAAAATGCTGACTACTTTCGCATTAAGGTTCGGGTATATGTTGATCTTCCGCTTCTCCCTGTAATCTTCATCAAGTTAGTGGACGGGGCGGGATAGATTATCCTACGATGCATGTACGAACGAGTTTTTACATCTTGCTATTGTTGTGGTCGTATTGGCCATGAAAACATTGATTGCAAAGCCTCTCTTGTTGAGATTGTGGAAATGCTTGCTAGGAAAATGGCGAATCTATCGGCACCGGATCTCTATGCTACTTATTACCTCCATGGACAACCAATGTTTGCGACTTTACTGCGGGCCTTGCCTAACTCCGATTGGAACAGATCGTCTCGGATTTCCATCTCTGCGGATGCAGCTGGTGTTCATTTAACCTACTTGTTTGATGCGTTTCCACCTGCCCCATCTGTGGTCTCTAGCGATGATGTTAGTTTTGTAACAGCTTCGGCTTCTCTTCATTCAGAGGATAATGATGGAGTGGATGAACAAGGTAGTAACACTGACATACAATCGGGTTCTAATGATCTGTCTGGCTCAATCAATGACATGCAACCTGTTGAGGATGAATTGGATGAAGAGGAAGACATAGCTGTCAAAAATCTTGTAAACCCATCTGACATTGAAATGGAGATTGTAGCAAACAAAGCCATTCCACTTGTTGATCTTGATGGTGCTGATCTTGATGTCCAAATCGACCTCATTATCGATGATATTCTCAAGTAAATTGATAATGGGGAGGTGGTTCCCATGGACATATCTGATGATGATTCTATAGACACAGATTTCTCCACAACTCAAGATGAAGCTAAAATTTCCAATAATTTAATTGATGACCAACCACCTGTAAATTCGGATACGCTTTCTTCGTCATCCTCACTTTTGCCAGAATCTTCACCGGCAACGGAATCTTTTTCATCGACGGCCTCGGATACTTCTCAACAGATGCCTCTTATGCCGGCACAATCATTACTATCCGAGACCCAAGTCTGCCAGGAAGATTTTCCATCATTTGCAAATCCATCACTTGCTTCTATCAACCATCACCTTGCTTCCACGTCTACATCTCAATCTCATTCGGATATCTTCATGGATTTTGGCAGCCAACTGAGATTTTCCAATGCTCACGCTACTCTACAGCCTAAAAAAGTGTTTTCCTGTGTTGGGCAATCCCTAAATTCGGATGAAGACAAATCTTTCCAGCTAACTTTTGATAGTGTTAGGCCTCCACAGTGGCTTACCGTACAGCGCCCTGGGCCTTTTTACAACCTTTTTCCATTTGGACCTTAACATTATGTTATCTGGCCTCTCATATATTGGAAGGCAACTTATAGTATGAAATGATTCATTTCATGAGACAAACAAACCTGGAGTTTCAAATGGGGCCAGTCTTGTGGGCCTAAGCCCACACTCTTATGATCCTTGTCTTGGACCACCTTTTCCTCTTTCTCTTATTTCTGTGACTGCACCAGAGGACTTGGTATATGATGAACATGCTGCTCTAGTAGTCTGTCAACAATTGGAAGATGCAAACCAGAACGCTTCCCACATGTCGCTGGGTCACCATCGGTTGTAATAGGGACGATGACCTGTAATACCATTAATTCTCTGACTTCTAATCTCTGGAACTTTTGTAATGATTGTGATATGATAATGAACTCGCTCACTATTACCATGGAACGTCTCCGAACAAATTTGATCCTCACAATTCAACCGCATGCAACACTTTTACTGCCAACCATTAACGCTGATCCTGGAGTTATTGAGACAATTGTTGATCCTTCACCGCTGTTGAGCGGCACTCGATTTTGTGACCCTGAATTTACATCTGATGGTGGGGATGCGGCTGAGGACATTATGAAAAATGAAGATCTGGAGCTTTTCTTGGTGCAGGATATAAACATGCAAGATGCAAACTTTCTAACTATTGCGGCAGTTGACACAAAAGCTTGCTCGAGTTATGGAAAACGCACCTTACCTAAGGAATATATGCTCGGATGAGCCGATTACACCTCCGCCAGCACCATGTTCCTACTCACTCCCCTTCTATTTTATGCTATCTATACATGCTCACTATCATGACTTGTACTTACTTTCTGCTAAGTCTCCTAAGTTGCCCTATCGTGTTAAACGAAAATCAGTTACGACTTGCAATGCATTTAATGATGAGACAGGGTTATGGGGGCCCAAACGTCGTAAGATTGGAGACCTTTTGAGGACTCTACCACCCTTATTTAGGAATGCTAGTTTGGAATGTGAAGGTGTTTTGTTGGGACATGGCCCTCCAAAAATTTGGGGCGTTTCACCGTTGCCAAAACGACGCCGGCATGGGTCGAGCGGTATTATTACTCGCTCTTTTAATGATTTCCTAAATCGGGAATGGAATGAGTGCTTTGCCCTAGAAGTCCCTGTTCTTAGCTCTTTTTGTTTGAAAAGATCTCGACAAATGAGGGATAATCCTTTTCCAGTTCCTACCTATTTGAATGTTGTATAGGTTTCAGGTGTTGTTCTGCAACAACCCCTTAACCTCCAATGATACATCTAAGCTGGAACTGTCGTGGGTTGAGTCATGCCCTATCAGTTCGTGCAGCACTAAAGATGATGAGGGTTTATAAACCGCACTGCATTTTCCTTTAAGAAACCAAAAAAATGACTGAGTTTGTTACCTCCAAATTCCGAAAAATAGGATTCATGTCTACTACTGGTGTTGATCTGGGGGGGGGGGGGGATTGGTGGTACAAAAGGAGGCTTCTGGGTTGGATGGACAGAGGAAGTAAAAGGGTTCGTTCTGTTTCGTGACCCAAATCTCATACTTGTGCAATTTTACCTTGCTCGTAGAATGTCATGGGTGACGGGTGTCATTTATGGACACCCAACCTTGGCCAAAAGGAAAAAGACATGGGAAAGAATAGCTGGTGTTCTTTCCTATATCACTGGCCCTCTCTTTTTAATAGGAGATTTTAATCAGGTTCTGACACCTTCTGATAAGACTGGTTACAATGCCACTGTTACGCCCGGTCACGTATATTTGGAAGATTTTTTCCAATTACAATAGGTAATTGATTTGAAATGGGTAGGCCCATCCTTTACTTAGACCAATAATCATCGTGATCAGACATGTATCTATGAGAGAATAGACCGTGGATTTGCAAATCTAGCATGGATCTCTTTGTTCCCTCTAGCTACTATCACAAATCTTGGCATTCAATCGTCTGATCATGCACCGTTGATTTTGGATACGAGTCCTAATGACCGGTTCTTACCACGACCTAAAAGGCTTGAAGCCATGAGGTTAAAACACCCTATGGGTAAAATGACTATTTTTAATGCCTGGCAACAAACAGTCGATGGATCACCGCTCTTCAAAGTGGCTTACTAGGGCTTTGCCATGATGAAAGCAATGGTGCTTTGGAATAAAACTTGTTTTGGGAATTTACAAAATCAAGTCAAAGAGGTTTTAGCAATTTGAATCATTTTCAATGCTATCTCCCCGACCCTGTTGCTCAGACTTCTGAAAAATTCTCCCTTCAGAAGCTTGAGTGGCTTTTAGAGTGTGAGGATACCTTTTGGGCCCAGAAAGCAAACTCAAAATGGTTGAAGTTAGGGGATCGCAATACCAAGTTCTTTCATAGAGCTACCATTATTCGGAGAAATTGGAACCGGATTGCTCTTATTACTGATGAAAATAATAGAACGCATTGCACACACCAAGCCATACAAAAATGCCTCGTAGACCATTTTAAAGGCATTTTTTGCCCTATAAACCCAGCAAGTGTGTCTGAACCCGGTGTGTCTATGGTGGAGGGCTTAACCCAAGTCCTTTCTAATGATCAAACAAGTTACCTTTTATAGCGTCAGAAGTTAAAAGGGCACTTTTTCAAATCAAAC